>JACRUU010000010.1:10061031-10066031 GCA_030449085.1 Kryptopterus vitreolus | reverse complement strand
ACAAGCATGCAACACCACAAACGCGTACACAGAAAAAGGAGTTGCGCGTAAAACCGCTTTCTCACTTCTTCCTCATTTACACCGTCATTTATTCTGCGCTCTGGAATATTCCACATTTCTGCAGCGCCGCCGCCGCCGCCGCCACCGCCGCCACCGCCGCCGCTGCTGTGCTATGCAGCCAGACTGGCCTATAAGCAGAACAGCCTGGCCTTTGCTCTGTGTGAAGCTCGGCTTTAAAGAGCCTCCTTTTTGAAGCTGACTGCGGCGCTGTTCAAAGCCGCAGCTGTTTTGGGTGCTGCATGACAGCTATAATTGATGTTTATTTTGGCACAGAGTTCCCACATCCTTTCATGCAAATGTCTCAAGCACGCCGAAATGGCTCAGGGCAGTGCTGTGAGGAGTTCTGTGTGCCCGTGTGTGTGTGTGTGTGTCCGTGTGTGTGTGTGTGTGTGTGTGGATTAGTAGCCAGAAACAATAAAAATGAGCTAATGAGGAACATTTACATGTTAAGTAATAAGAGCCGAAGCAATCATCGAAAATAGAGAGAGCGAGAGAATGATAGAGAGATAGAGCGAGACCACAATATGAGTCTTGCGTAGTCTTGTGAGTGTTTGTCTATATTTATGCTGTATTTTATTTATTATAATTCACAGATTCTAGATCTGGTTTTCTGGATTAGCATTAGGTAGGCAGTGGTGCTTCAGCCATGTATATATATGTATATATATGTATATATATATATACTGTATATATATATATATATATATATATATATATATATATATATATATATATATATATATACATACACTTATTTCATTCATTCATCTTCTACCGCTTTATATCCGATCTTCCCTCGGGTCACGGGGTATCTCAGACGTCTATGGGTATTAAGGCAGGATACACCCTGGATGGAATGCCAACCCATCGCAGGACACACACACACACACACACATTCATACACTAGGGACAATTTTCCAAGGTGCCACTTACACACAGTGTTTATGAAGGAACTCGGCTGGTTGTTTGTTCCATCTTGGAGAAGTAAACACAGATCTTCTGTGGATGGAGACGTTCTCACATCCTTCTGTCTCTTCATGGAAATCCCACACACACTCCATGATGTAGAGATCAGGTGCGTGTGTGTGTGTGTGTGTGTGTGTGTGGGGGGGGGGGGTGCCATCACTTCCACTACTTCTACTTCTTCTAAACGTCACTCACAACAAATATTGATTTCATTTCCATTTATTCTTTCGTTCGCTTACATTTTGTATATGGATCATTGTTTGGATCTCAACCTATACCCAGACGTACCCACCTGTCTATAACAATTACTGTACCATTCATATACCTGAGGAAAACATTATTCGCATCATAGATAGAGCGACATCAAGTTGCCCATTTCGCTTTTTTTTTATAGCATTTGGCAGACGCCCTTATCCAGAGCGACTTACAACTGAGCAATTGAGGGCTAAGGGCCTTGCTCAAGGGCTCACTAATGGCAGCTTGGTGGTGGTGGTGGTGGTGGTGGGATTTGAACCTGCGATCTTCTGGTCCAAAGGCCAATGCCTTAACCACTGAGCTACCACTTCCCCTTTACCTTATGTAGCTCGAAATACACACGAAACGTTGATGCCTGAGATTGGAGAGGATTCATTTGACCTACAAGCGACCTTTTCTCATTACTGAGTGCTAACTCCGTCTGGCTTGGCGAGGGTAACGGAAGGCAGGGAGAGACACGGATGCCGGAATAAACTGAATGGTATTTACTTAAACAAACGAGAACTAAGGAGCCGCCGCTCAAAGGAGCTTGCCCAGCCTATCGCGGGTAGACCCGAGGAACGGGAAACGCAGGAGGTCCTCGAGCGGGGTGAAAGAGTTCGGGTTAGGGTTAAACGGCGGACGGGGTCGCGTCCGCGAGTCACGGAGCTCCGGGGAACGGGAACAGCCGGAATCGGAACCTGATAGGAGATTGGAGAAACACACAAGGATTAGTAGGGGCTTCAAGGCGTGTCCGTGTGTCCGCTTCCTCATGTACTTATACACGGTATGTATACCCCATAAGAGATCGGACCCGGAGCCAATTAGGGGAGTGAGTGTGGGGGGAAAAGAGCACTGAGGAGCGAGGAGAGAGAGGGAACCGTGACACCCAGTGTCAACGAGGACATTGAGGATATCATCGCCGTGGGCGGTATTTCGGTTTTTCTCGAAGGTCCAGCAGTAACTATAAGACAGTATATATAGTGTGTGACGTGCGACGTCGCCTCGTAACACAAAACACACAGCGCTGTTTCTCCTTTCTCCTGTATTCGCTTTCACATTCCATCTGCGCCTATTTTTCCTGGATAATTTGGGGAAAATTCCACTTTTTGGGAAAAAAAATCGGATACGCTGCGCTCTGGTGGTTGGATGCCGTCAATACATGCGTTGTGGGAGATGTAGTTTATAGTCGATGCATGCTTTAAAGCCTTATTTTAGGGCAATCATACACCTTTTTTTGGAAGCTGGTTAGCACGTTCGCCTCACACCGCCAGGGTCCGGGTTCGATTCCCGTCTCGGCCATGTGTGTGTGGAGTTTGTGCATGTTCTCCCCGTGCCTCAGGGTTTTTTTTTCCGGGTTCTCCGGTTTCCTCCCGGTCCAAAAACATGCACGGTAGGTTGATTGTCACCTTGGAAAAATTGTCCCTAGTGTATGAATGTGTGTGTGTTTGTGTGTGTGTGTGTGTGTGTGTGTGTGTGTGTGTGTGTGTGTGTGTGTGTGTGTGTGTGTGTGTGTGTGTGTGTGTGTGTTTGTTCGCATGTGTGTGGGCAGGGCAGGGTGTTTTCGAGACCTCCTGAGAGGTGTGTGGTTACAATTTCTGTGTAACATCTGTGTGCGCGTGTGTGTGTGTGTGTGTGTGTGTGTGTGTGTGTGGTTTTTGGTTATTTCCCTGCGTCTGAGAGATAAGTGTTTCCACCTTAACTGAAGGTTGTGGTCTCCTCAAGCGAAAAGAAAAAGGGGAACACAATTACAGAGAAAGCTAAAATGAAGGAAAAAGGTCATGAATCAAACTGTGATCATCAACAAAGCCAGGAGACAAAGCCGACAGAGAGAGAGAGAGAGAGAGAGAAAGAGAGAGAGAGAAAGAGCGAGAGAGCTGTCTATCAGACATTCCCAGCCGCCACGCGTTTCCCCTTTAACCTCAGCCCACCGGAGCTGACATCACTGAGGAAACATGCAGAGGCTAAGGGCCCCTCCGCATCTGCTCCCATTTACGTTCACACATGCATTTACACACACACACACACACACACACACACACCCTATCACACTTTTCTATACATCATATTGACATGGCTGTAGATCATGTATACACTCTACAACATTTCAGAATACTCGTATTTGTGTCCTTTTGTTTAGACTGCGTAATTATTTACGTTTCCTCACGTAAATAAAACGCAATCACATCGTTCTATTGTGTTAATTAATATAATACCGTATTCTCCACTATAACAAAACAGGAAGTTTGGTCATGTTGGAATAAATGTAATATTATGTAATAAACTTCATATAGTCATGCAACATTTGGGACTGAAAATGTCGCAGAGCAATAAGAGTGTACAAAAGTTAGCTGACTATCATTACATTACATTTAAGGCACTTACCAGATGCTCTTATCCAGCGCGACTTGCTACTGATAGTTAAGGGCCTTGCTCAAGGGCCCACTAGTGGTGGTGGTGGGACTTGAACCTGCAATCTTGCGGTCCAGAGCCCAAAGTCTTAACCACTGAGCTCTACTGAGCAATTACAGCCATCTCTATGTAACTCGGGTTCCGTGCCTTAGAGGCTGCTACACCTCTGGTTTAGTGGGCTCTGACCCTAAAAGATGCAGGTAGACCAGAAGGCTCATAAGGCGTAGAAATGGCATCCACAATCTATCTACATAGTGAGTGCTTTTTAGCAGGAGATCCCGTTCCTGTATGGACCAGAGCAAACAAACATCTGGACGGTCTCCTCTATTGGTCCATTCTATGGATGTAGGCATCCAGTCCAAGTAGGTTACACATGGCAACCCCATCGCTCCCAAGTAGGTTACACAGAGGGCATATGTATCCTTACCCATAATCAAACGGGGGCAATGCCTCAGGGTTTTTTTTTCCGGGTTCTCCGGTTTCCTCCCCCGGTCCAAAAACATGCACGGTAGGTTGATTGGCACCTTGGAAAATTGTCCCTAGTGTATGAATGTGTGTGTGTGTGTGTGTGTGTGTGTGATGGGTTGGCATTCCATCCAGGGTGTATCCTGCCTTAATACCCATAGACGCCTGAGATAGGCACAGACTCCCCGTGACCCGAGGGAAGATCGGATATAGTGGTAGAAGATGAATGAATAATAATAATAATAATAATAATAATAATAATAACAACAACAATAATAATAAACACTTAAACCGGACGTGCTTTTATTGACAAATAACCATGTGTCATACATCCAGTCATTGTTTTTCTCTAATAGCCCAACCCCAGGTTATTTTACCTAAATATATATTTATCAAAACAATGCAGCTTAATAAATAAGAATGTGCTAATATTCAAAATATCATTCAATATTATTCAGTAAATAAAGAATATATGAAGCAGCACCAGTTTCCTGGACATGAGTAAACATGTTATTACTTAGACTTAGACTATTACTTAGACTACTATTACTAGTCTAAGGCGCTGGGATGCTGATCGGAAGATCCGGGTTCGAGCCCCGGTATGGCCAAGCTGCCGCCCTTGGGTCCTTGAGCAAGACCTTTAACCCTCTGTGCTCCAGGGGGCGCCGTATCATGGCTCTGACCCTGCGCTCTGACCCCAACTACTAACATCAAGCTGGGATATGAGAATGAAAGAATTTCACTGTGCTGTAATGTATATGTGACCAATAAAGGATATTATTATTATATTATTATTATTATTATTATTATTATTATTATTATTATTATTATTATTATTTATTACCTAGTGTTTAATATCTGCA
>JACRUU010000010.1:10041031-10056031 GCA_030449085.1 Kryptopterus vitreolus | reverse complement strand
AGCTTTTGCCTATTTTGGTGGCTCTTCTTATCTCTAAAGGGAAAAAAATCTCCAGCTTAAATCTCTCTCTCTCTCTCTCTCTCTCTCTCTCTCTCTATCTTCTCTCTCTCTCTCTCTCATCTCTATCAAAGACACAAAGACACATTTTTTTTTTGTTTTTTTGCTGCTTGTATATCCCCCTCTCCTTAGGTTCGATCTGTTCCCTCCTGTCTGTCTTCTATCGTTCGCTTTTTTGTCCTTGTTCTTATCACCCTGTACATTTCACCCCATTTCTTTTGCCTTCTATTCTCTCTCTCTCTCTCGCTCTCTCTCTCTCTCTCTCTCACTCTCTCTCTCTCTCTCTGCTCTCTCTCTCTCTCTCCTCTCTCTCTTATCTGCCGTTTTCTCGCTATCTTCTTTCTCCCTTTTCTCTTCTACATCTACTCCTGCTCTGTCAATATTCCGAACAAACGAGTCCAAGAGTTCATCGTTCGTCTATTCGTTCGTTCATTTGTTCGTTAATTTATTTACGTAAGTTGTTTGTGGCGTGAAGGCACGGTGGTTTAGTGGTTAGCACGTTCGCCTCACACCACCATGGGTCGGGGTTCGATTCCCGTCTCGGCCATGTGTCATCTCCATGTGTGTGTGTGAGTTTGTGCATGTTCTCCCCGTGCCTCAGGGGTTTTTCTCTTTGTTTCTCCGGGTTCTCCGGTTTCCTCCCCCCGGTCCAAAAACATGCATGGTAGGTTTATTGTCACCTTGGAAAATTGTCCCTAGTGTATGAAGGGTGTGTTGTGTGGGTGTGTGTGTGTGTGTGTGTGATGGGTTGGCATTCCATCCAGGGTGTATCCTGCCTTAATGCCCATAGACGCCTGAGATAGACACAGACTCCCCGTGACCCGAGGGAAGATCGGATAAAGCGCTAGAAGATGAAGATGAATGTATGAATGAATGTTTCTGGAATTCGCCACTGGCTTCATTCATGAATGAATGAATGAATGTATCCATGAATAGCTTGTCCATTTTATGCCATGATAACACTATATTTCCCCAAACAGCCTTGGAGTAGAAAACTCATTCATTCATTCATTCATCTTCTACCGATTTATCCGATCTTCCCTCGGGTCACGGGGAGTCTGTGTCTATCTCAGGCGTCTATGGGTATTAAGGCAGGATACACCCTGGATGGAATGCCAACCCATCACACACACACACAACACACACACACACACTCACACACACCATTCACACATTGCATTCATACACTAGGGACAATTTTCCAAGGTGACAAACAACCTACCGTGCATGTTTTTGGACCGGGGGAGGAAACCGGAGAACCCGGAGAAAAAACCCCCTTGAGGCACGGGGAGAACATGCACAAACTCCACACACACATGGCCGAGACGGGAATCGAACCCGGACCCTGGCGGTGTGAGGCGAACGTGTTAACCACTAAACCCCTAACCACGTAGCCCCTATAGAGAGACTCCTTCCGTATAAATAAACGCAGAAAACGTCAACCATGTAAACATGACAACATTTTCAATCAACTTCTGAACGCTTTATCTCTCATGTTTTCCGTTTTCATTCACAAAAAATCCCCCTCATGCACCACTCTTCCTCTTTTCTTTCTATCCGCTCCTCTTTCTTCGGCATCTTCATCTTCACCCCGAGTGTGTTTTGATCCGCGGGTTGGTAATTAACGAACATCATAAACAACACCCCGCATTACTGAACCTGGCAATGCTGTCATTTCTGACAAAAACACGCGGCTCCTCTTTCTTTCTTCCTTCTTTCTTTCTCTCTTTTTTCCTTTTTTATCCTCACATCAAAGGGGACTCCCTACTGTTTGTGCCTCACTGCACTAATTGTGTCCCCCTTTCTGGATGGGGTGCAAAAACCCCCAACCGCTTCAAAAAGCAGCCTATCGGGAGGCGAAGCTAACGCGCCGAAATGCTCAGCCCCCACGTTCAGCGCTGCTGCGAGACGGCGCTTCGTCTGTCTTCCTTTCGGCTTTTCATGACAGGAACAATATGGACTGTTTTGTGCAAACATACCGAGCCAACACGTATTTTGTGTTCCATCACCAGGATTAGGTGTAATTAATGCATGTTTAGGGGTGAAGTGTCTAAACAAGTAGTGTTTCTATTGAAATAAACTCTTTATTTATTTATTTATTTATTTTGTTCATTCACACATTCTAAACATCAGCATCTTGTGTTATTGTGTTAAGTTATTATTCATTCATTCATCTTCTAGTGTCTATCTCAGGCGTCTATGGGCATTAAGGCAGGATACACCCTGGATGGAATGCCAACCCATCGCAGGACACACACACACACACACTCACACACACACACATTCATACACTAGGGACAATTTTCCAAGTTGCCAATCAACCTACCGTGCATGTTTTTGGGGACCGGGGGAGGAAACCCGGAGAGAACCCGGAGAAAAAACCCCCTGAGGCACGGGGAGAACATGCACAAACTCCACACACACATGGCCGAGACGGGAATCGAACCCAGACTCTAGCGGTGTGAGGCGAACGTGCTAACCCACTAAACCACCGTAACCTCTAAGTTATTATTCATTCATTCATTCATTCATTCATTCATTCATCTTCTAGCGCTTTATCCGATCTTCCCTCAGGTCACAGGGAGCCTGTGCCTATCTCAGGCGTCTATGGGCATTAAGGCAGGATACACCCTGGATGGAATGCCAACCCATCACACACACACTCACACACACATTCACATTCATACACTAGGGACAATTTTCCAAGGTGCCAATCAACCTACCGTGCATGTTTTTGGACCGGGTGAGGAAACCGGAGAACCCGGAGAAAAACCCCCTGAGACACGGGGAGAACATGCACAAACTCCACACACACACGGCCGAGACAGGAATCGAACCCGGACCCTGGAGGTGTGATGCGAACGTGCTAAACACTATACCACCGTGCCCCTTGTTTTTATAACTTCTGATTTTCATTTGAATGCATTTCACAAAACATTGTTCACTAAAAAAACGCTTCTTGTTCTGTTCGTTTGTTTGTTTGTTTGTTTATGTGATTACATCACCGGGATGCTGCTGCTGCGGCTGTTGTTGTTGTTGTTTTTATCCTTGTATTCCACTTAAGTGTAGTAAATTTGTTTTCAGTGTCCTCAATTGTTTGCCTCACACCTCCAGGGTCGGGGTTTGAGTCCCACCTCCGCTATATGTGTGTGTGGAGTTTGTGCATGTTCTCCCTGTGCATCAGGGGTTTTTTTCTCGGTTTCCGGGTTCTCCGGTTTCCTCCCAGTACAAAAACATGCACGGTAGGTTGATTGGCACCTTGGAAAATTGTCCCTTGTGGTGTGAATGTGTGGTGTGTGTGTGTGTGTACAGGAAGTTACCCTGCAATTCAACAAACCCCAACCCCCCCCCCCTCCCCATGATTTCACACAATTTTCCCATAATGCATTATTCCCATAGAGCATAACTCGTCCGGCAGTTTTTGTCCGATCGTCACGAATCATACCTCATATCGTGCGTCCCGATGGTGTGAGGTGTGCTGTTACTTTTATAAGGAATTCCGCGGAACGGAATGGAATCCGAACCCGGGGGCAAAAAAAGCGGGAATTTTTTCCCATAGAAAATGAATGGGGTTGAAATTTCGTGCCTCACAGTTCGGGCCTGTGAGCGTCCGACATGCACATATACGCAAATCCACTCGTAGGGGGTCCGGAGTGGATCACCATCATATACCTCCCGAATCGCACACACCCGTTCGGAATTTCGGGAACTCCGTGACATTCCGGCCCCATAGAGAATGAACAGGGAAAGGAGATTTGACGCTCCGGCATTCGGCCCTGTGTTCGCCCGACATGCACATTTGACACATCCACTCGTAGGAGAGATGTATTGAGTTGCGATCATATAACTCTCGAACCCGGAATTCCCGGAATTCTGCATTGTTCCGGCCCATACAGATGAATGGGGAGGAAAAAATTTTGACGCTCCCGTTTTTCCGTATCGACGTATCCACTCGTTCGGCGGGGCGGGGCAAGGGCTTTTTTGGATTTTTTAGGACATTGCTTTGCAACTGATATGACACCATAGGGAATTCTGGGTGGTAATGCGTTTTTTTGGTTTTGGCCGGGCGGATGATTTTTTAGATTTTTTACCGTAGAAAATGAATATTAACACTATATTTGAAACAGACCAGGCTCTAAGGGGGTCGAACCTGGAGCCGAGGTTTGCCTCGGCAAGGATCACTCACATCTTCTTCAGGGAATGTCCCATGTGTAGTTATATTATTAATATTTCTATATAGGGGTGTTAAGGTGCTGGGAATAAGGGGCACGGTGACGTAGTGGTTAGCACGTTCGCCTCACACCGCCAGGATCCGGTTCGATTCCCGCCAGGATCTCGGCCATGTGTGTGTGGGGTGCATGTTCTCCCGTTATCGGCAGGGGTGTAAGTGGGAGTTTGTGCATGTTCTCCCCGTGGACCTCAGGGGTTTTTTTCTCCGGTTTCCTCCCCCGGTCCAAAAAAAAAAACATGCACGGTAGGTTGATTGGCACCTTGGAAAATTGTCCCTAGTGTATGAATGTGTGTGTGTGAATGTGTGTGTGTGTGTGTCCTGCGATGGGTTGGCATTCCATCCAGGGTGTATCCTGCCTTAATGCCCATAGACGCCTGAGATAGGCACAGGCTCCCAGTGACCCGAGGGAAGATCGGATAAAGCGGTAGAAGATGAATGAAAAGTGGCGGTAAGAGAGAGTGGCTAGAATGTTTTGGTGTAGGGGAGAAAGTAGAATTCTTAGAAAATGGATTATAGAAAATAGGTGAAAAGGTAGAATGTTAGAAGCTGGGAGATAGGGATAAAGAGGAAAGAAAATGAAATGACTATGAAAAAGGTGCTGGGATACTGAGGAAAAAGGGCCTCCAGGAAGGAACCCGGGTCTATATTACTTGTCTCTTCCTCTAATAAACATTTTAGCTCGGATTAATTTCGAAATCTTCAAAAAGAATTGCTGAAGTCGAAAAGAAGTCGCGTTTCTTCTTTTCTTTTTTCTTCACCAGACCATAACTTCACAGCTTGTGTGTTTTCCTGCAACAAATGTGAATCCAAGCGGTCTAGACCAGATCAGATTTCATGTCCTAGACTTCAAAGTAATGATCGGACACATCAAATAGTGCACGTGTGAAATAAAACAAAGATTAGAGTCGACTGCTGAAGTGTGTGTGTGTGGGTGTGGGTGTGTGTGTGTGTGTGTGTGTGTTTTGTGTGTGTGTGTGTGTTTTCACTCAAGAAAACCTCAAGAAAGAGGTAAACATGTTTAAACAGACTCGGGGGCCTGAATGCTGCATGTGTCTGGCTTTTTAGGACATGAAACAGAATTCTTAGATGAAAGTTTTCCTCTCATTTTGCACAACAAGCCAATAAACACAGGCTGAAGCTTCCAGCGAGGAAGCGAGGAATCAGGAATCAGCCGTTCTTCTTTTTTTTTTTTTTTTTTTTTTTTTTTTAAGAGCGTTTCATGACTCAAATTCTAATTATCTTCATCTTTTTTTATTTCTTTTTTCAATCAGCTGTTTTGCTAAAAAAATGAAAAATTGTATATCAAATTTTTACAACCACGTGTACTGACACTACCAATTGCACAGACCTGTCCTTCACAATAGCAATATACCGGTCCACTTATAACATTCATTCATTCATCTTCTAGCGCTTTATCCGATCTTCCCTCGGGTCATGGGGAGTCTGTGTCTATCTCAGTCGTATATGGGCATTAAGGCAGGATACACCCTGGATGGAATGCCAACCCATCACAGGACACAAACACACACATTCATACACTAGGGACAATTTTCCAAGGTGCCAATCAACCTACCGTGCATGTTTTTGGACCGGCGGAGGGAAAACCGGAGAACCCGGAGAAAAAAAAAACCCCTGAGGCACGGGGAGAACAAGAACAGTGGGAACACAAACATGCACAAAACTCCACACACACACACATGGCCGAGACGGGAATCGAAGCCGGACCCTGGCGGTGTGAGGCGAACGTGCTAATCACTATGTCACCGTGCCTTCACGCCACAAACAACTTACGTAAATAAATTAGCGAACGAATCTTTTATGAACGAACGAATAGACGAACGATGAACTCTTGGATTCGTTTGTTCGGAATATTGACAGAGCAGGAGTAGATGTAGAAGAGAAAAGGGAGAAAGAGAAAGAAGAAGATAGCGAAGAAAACAAGTGCAGAGAGCGAGAGAGAGAGAGAATAGAAGGCAAAAGAAATGGGGTGAAATGTACAGGGTGATAAGAACAAGGACCAAAAAAGCGAACGATAGAAGACAGACAGGAGGGAACCGGTCGAACTCCACACACACACATGGCAGAGACGGGAATCGAACCTGGACCCTGGTGGTGTGAGGCGAAGGTGCTAACCGCTAAACCACGGTGCCCGTAAGGATAAGAATTAAAAATGAAAGTAAGAAGATCTTGCGCACTGCAGTGCTTGGGCCCTAAATATAACAGATAATGGATTGTATGTGGCAGACCCAGCAGTGTTATAGTGTGTGTAATATGTGTCATTGTGAGCATACAAGTGAACATTGTACAGGTGATAAAACATTAAAAACAGTGTCTGTTAGAATATCAGCCTGTCTATCTGACATCGCTTCGTGGATGAGCGTTCAATCAGCTGAAACTCAACCCGAAGAAAAAAACGGAAAAAGAAAACGGAAATGCTGGTGATCCCATGTGATTCATCTCCTGGTCAGGATCTCAGCATAACTCTCCATAACTCCCTACTTTCTCCCTCCACCACTGCTCGTAATCTCGGGGTAACTATAGACAATCAATTATCTTTCTCTTCCCATATTTCTAACGTTTCTCGCTCTTGTCGTCACCTTCTCTACAACATCAGAAGGATTCGACCGTTTTTATCCACACAGGCTGCTCAGGTCCTGGTCCAGTCTCTCGTCATCTCCAGACTGGACTACTGTAACTCTCTGCTGGCAGGTTCTACCTCAGAACGCTATTCGTCCACTGCAAATGATTCAAAATGCAGGTGTTCAACCTGCCTAAATTCTCTCGCACCACCGCCACTGCTGCGCTCGCTCCACTGGCTTCCTGTAGCTGCTCTCACGCATCAGATTCAAAACACTGACGCTCGCCTACAAAGCCAAAAATGGATCTGCACCATCTTACCTCCGCAACCTCATCACCTCCCGTACTGCACCTCGCTGCCTGAGAGCGTCCAGCACTGCTCGTCTGGTTCCACCGTCTCTCAGGGTAAAAGGTAAGACCAGCTCAAGGCTCTTCTCTGTTCTGGCACCGATGTGGTGGAACGAACTTCCACTGGAGATTCGAACAACGGAGACACTGTCTACATTCAAACGTCCGACTGAAGACCTACCTCTTCCAACAACACCTATCCTAACATTCCTTTTATTCTCTTTTATCCTCACTGTCCAGAAATCCATTATTAAAAAAAAAAAAAAAAAAAAAAAATAAAAAAAAAAAAAAGGCAACTGTCTATCCTTGTGTACTTGAGTTTGTATTTACCTTTCTTGAATAAATCTTATCCTTAGATCCAGACCTAAAGCACTTCCTGTACGTCGCCCTGGATAAGGGCGTCTGCTAAATACCGCAAATGTAAATGTAAAATGTGTTTGTGCAGTGCAACGGTGATGTTGTCCAGTATAAAGTGCGATGTTTTCCAGGACAGAAGAGAAAGACGGAAGTCCCCGTACATTACATTTACATGCATTGCTCAAGGGCCCACTAGTGGTATCTTGGTGGTGGTGGGGTTTGAACCTGCGATCTACTGGTCCAGAGGCCAACACCTTAAGCACTAAACCACCACCTCCCGTACTCGGTGCTAGGTATTCTAGACTTGACTGTAGACTGATGATCTGAGATGTTATTTCACATAGAATGATTAATACAATGGGGGGCACGGTGGCGTAGTGGTTAGCACGTTCGCCTCACACCGCCAGGATCCGGGTTCGATTCCCGTCTCGGCCATGTGTGTGTGGAGTTTGCATGTTCTCCCCGTTGCACGGGCATCCTCAGGGGGTTTTTTCTCCGGGTTCTCCGGTTTCCCCCGGTCCAAAAAAGCATGCACGGTAGGTTGATTGGCACCTTGGAAAAATTGTCCCTAGTGTATGAATGTGTGTGTGTGTGTGTGTGTGTGTGTGTCCCTGCGATGTGTTGGCATTCCATCCAGGGTGTATCCTGCCTTAATGCCCATAGACGCCTGAGATAGACACAGACTCCCCGTGACCCGAGGGAAGATCGGATAACGCGGTAGACAATGAATGAATGAATGAATGAATGATTAATACAATTCAATCAATATAGTAAAATCAGTCTTTATTTAATGGATACGGAAGGAGTCTCCAGTGTGAGCACCAATGAACAGTTTTCTATAAGAGGAAGGTCCCTCAGCGGAAAGGTTTCTTTCGTAAAAAGTTGTAACTTTGCTTTTATTCATTATTCCTTTAGCGTCTATAACCGCGGTTTGTTACCGAACCTTGTACGCCGTCGCTCGCACACGGACTGCTTTTGTTCTGCAGGAAGTAAGACTACATTCCCAGCAAGCAAACTTTGAGCACTTTTGAGAGACCCTGGTATTCTCGCTTCCCGCTGTGTCTCCAGCCCCCCTCTCTCTCTCCTCTCTCTCTTTTCTCTGCTCCATTCTTCCTATCTCCTCTCTCTCTTTATGACTTCGGACCCGCCCTTAACTCGAAACTCAAGTCTTTTGTTCACCATCTTAATTCATTGTTAAAAAAAATAAACAGAAGTGTTGTACGTTCTTTGACTTATAAATAACATATAAAGAATAAAGAACGCAGAATAGCACAAAGGGTCACTTCAAGTCTTGATTAATTCATTACTCACTTTTTACAGTATGAGATTGGGACATAAGGTACAACGTTTAGACGCTATAATAATAATAATACTAACAATAATAATAATAATAATAATACTAACAATAATAATAATAATAATAATAATAATAGGGCACGGTGGCTTAGTGGTTAGCACGTTCGCCTCACACCGCCAGGGTCCGGGTTCGATTCCCGTCTCTGCCATGTGTGTGTGGAGTTTGTGCATGCTCTCCCGGTGCCTCAGGGGGTTTTTCTCCGGGTTCTCCGGTTTCCTCCCCCGGTCCAAAAACATGCACGGTAGGTTGATTGGCACCTTGGAAAATTGTCCCTAGTGTATGAATGTGTGTGTGTGTGAGTGTGTGTGTGTGTGTGTGTGTGTGATGGGTTGGCATTCCATCGAGGGTGTATCCTGCCTTAATGCCCATAGACGCCTGAGATAGGCACAGGCTCCCCGTGACCCGAGAAGATCGGATATAGCGGTAGAAGATGAAAGAATGAATGAATAGGGCACGGTGGTTTAGTGATTAGCACGTTTGCCTCACACCGCCAGGGTCCGGGTTCGATTCCCGTCTCTGGCCATGTGTGTCTGTGGAGTTTGTGCATGTTCTCCCCGTGCCTCAGGGGGTTTTTCTCCGGGTTCTCCGGTTTCCTCCCCCGGTCCAAAAACATGCACGGTAGGTTGATTGGCACCTTGGAAAATTGTCCCTAGTGTATGAATGTGTGTGTGTGTGTGTGTGTGTGTCCTGCGATGGGTTGGCATTCCATCCAGGGTGTATCCTGCCTTAATGCCCATAGACGCCTGAGATAGACACAGACTCCCCGTGACCCGAGGGAAGATCGGATAAAGCGCTAGAAGATGAATGAATGAATGAATGAATGAATGAATAATAAAAATAATTCATTAAATTTTTATTGCGCTTTTCTGGACACTCAAATTATGAGACGGTTGATGGTCAGAGGGTGAATTTGGCCGGGATGACGAGGACACGCCTCTACTCTTTATCCAAAGACATCCTGGGAATGACGACAGAGAGCTTCGGGTTAACGTCTCATCCGAAAGACGGTGCTTTCTGACAGTATGGTGTCCCCCCCGTCACTATACTGGGGAGACACAGACCACTGGGTAAGCGCCCCCTACTGGCCCTCACTAACACCTCTCCCAGCAGCAACCTAGCATTCCCAGGTGGTCTCCCATCCAGGTACTAACCGGTACTCATCCCTGCTTATCTTCAGTGGGCATAACCAGATCTTGGATACAGGGTGATATGGCTGCTGGCATTTCTCTAATGGGATCAATAAGGTATGTCAAATAAAAATACAATGGAATTGGACGATAATCCAGATTACCACAATATACTCTCTTTTCAGGAGTATATTACGATTCATGAGTGACATTTTTGGCCCATTGATCGCCTCAGGCTTGCTCATTGTTATCATTCATTCATTCATCTTCTAGCCTTTTATCCGATCTTCCCTCGGGTCACGGGGAGTCTGTGTCTACTCACGTCTATGGGTATTAAGGCAGGATACACCCTGGATGGAATGTCACCCACACAGGACACACACACACAAACACACACACTTCACACACATTCATACACTAGGGACAATTTTCCAAGGTGACCAATCAACCTACCGTGCATGTTTTTGGACCGGGGGAGGAAACCGGAGAACCCGGAGAAAAACCCCCTGAGGCATTGCGGGGAGAACATGCACAAACTCCACACACACACACATGGTCCGAGACGGGAATCGAACCCGGACCCTGGTGGTGTGAGGCGAACGTGCTAACCCACTAAACCACCGTAGCCCCTTCATTGTTAATCCGTCCATTATAATTAATTTATATCATTTCCTATTTTTATTTGTTCACACTTAAACACGCACTCCTTCCTCTTGCCTCCCCCTTTACACAGGCCCCGAAAGAGTTGATGGGAAAAGCCGTCTCTCCGCTGCCTGCATCAAAGTACAGGAAGTGTGTTTGAGAAACAGCGTGGCTATTCCTGTCCTTTGTAATTGATGTCGTGGTACAATAACAAATCAGTGGAAAAGGAAAAAACGATGCACATAATGGCATTTAAGCAAGTAAAGGCATGAGTTACACACAATGCATGTGGGATTTTGAGGAGAGTGTAAAAAATTCGACATGAAGCCAGAATAGTTATAGTTCTTATAGTTACACTTGTCTTATAGTTACACCTGTCTTATAGTTACAACTGTGTTATAGTTACACCTTATAGTTACACTTGTCTTATAGTTGCACTTGTCTTATAGTTACACTTCTTATAGTCTTCTTATAGTTACACTTGTCTGTTATAGTTACATGTCTTATAGTTACACTTGTCTTATAGTTGTTAGTTACACTTCTTATAGTCTATAGTTACACCTGTCTTATAGTTACACCTGTCTTATAGTTACACCTGTCTTATAGTTACACCTGTGTTATAGTTACACCTGTCTTATAGTTACACTTGTCTTATAGTTACACTTGTCTTATAGTTACACTTGTCTTATAGTTACAACTGTCTTATAGTTACACCTGTCTTATAGTTACACTTGTCTTATAGTTACACCTGTCTTATAGTTACACTTGTCTTATAGTTACACCTGTCTTATAGTTACAACTGTGTTATAGTTACACCTTCTTATAGTTACAACTGTGTCTTATAGTTACACCTTATAGTTACACCTGTCTTATAGTTACACTGTGTTATAGTTACTGTCTTATAGTTACACTGTGTTATAGTTACACCTGTCTTATAGTTACAACTTGTTATAGTTACACCTGTCTTATAGTTACAACTGTGTTATAGTTACACCTGTGTTATAGTTACTTGTCTTATAGTTACACTTGTCTTATAGTTACTTGTCTTCTAGTTACAAGTGTTACAACTGTTATAGCTTAGTCATATGTGTTATAGTTACACTTGTCTTATAGTTACAACTGTCTTATAGTTACACCTTGTCCTGTGTTATAGTTACACTTCTGTCTTATAGTTACACCTGTCTTATAGTTACACTGTGTTATAGTTACACCTGTCTTATAGTTACAACTGTGTTATAGTTACACCTGTCTTATAGTTACACCTGTCTTATAGTTACACTTGTCTTATAGTTACAACTGCTTATAGTTACTTGTCTTATAGTTACAACTGTCTTATAGTTACACCTGTCTTATAGTTACAACTGTCTTATAGTTACACCTGTCTTACCTAGTTACAACTGTGTTATAGTTACACCTGTCTTATAGTTACACTGTGTTATAGTTACACCTGTCTTATAGTTACAACTGTGTTATAGTTACACCTGTCTTATAGTTACAACTGTGTTATAGTTACACCTGTCTTATAGTTACAACTGTGTTATAGTTACACCTGTCTTATAGTTACAACTGTGTTATAGTTACACCTGTCTTATAGTTACAACTGTGTTATAGTTACACCTGTCTTATAGTTACAACTGTGTTATAGTTACACCTGTCTTATAGTTACAACTGTGTTATAGTTACACCTGTCTTATAGTTACAACTGTGTTATAGTTACACCTGTCTTATAGTTACAACTGTGTTATAGTTACACCTGTCTTATAGTTACAACTGTGTTATAGTTACACCTGTCTTATAGTTACAACTGTCTTATAGTTACACTATAGTTACACCTGTCTTATAGTTACACCTGTCTTCTAGTTACTTATAGTTACAACTGTTTATAGTTACACATGTCTTATAGTTACTGTGTTATAGTTATAGTTACACCTGTCTTATAGTTACACTTGTCTTATAGTTACACTTGTTTATAGTTACACTGTCTTATAGTTATAGTTACAATAGTTACCTGTGTTATAGTTACACCTGTCTTATAGTTACACTTGTCTGTTACAACTGTTATAGTTACACCTGTCTTATAGTTACAACTGTGTTATAGTTACACCTGTCTTATAGTTACACCTGTCTTATAGTTACTGTCTTATAGTTACACTTGTCTTATAGTTACAATAGTTACTGTCTTATAGTTACACCTGTCTTATAGTTACACTTGTCTTATAGTTACACCTGTGTTATAGTTACACCTGTGTTATAGTTACTTATAGTTACACTTGTCTTATAGTTATAGTTACACTTGTCTGTCTTATAGTTACACCTGTCTTATAGTTACACTGTCTTATAGTTACACCTGTCTTATAGTTACAACTGTGTTATAGTTACACCTGTCTTATAGTTACAACTGTGTTATAGTTACACCTGTCTTATAGTTACAACTGTGTTATAGTTACACCTGTCTTATAGTTACAACTGTGTTATAGTTACACCTGTCTTATAGTTACACCTGTCTTATAGTTACAACTGTGTTATAGTTACACCTGTCTTATAGTTACAACTGTGTTATAGTTACACCTGTCTTATAGTTACAACTGTGTTATAGTTACACCTGTCTTATAGTTACACTTGTCTTATAGTTACACCTGTCTTATAGTTACACCTGTCTTATAGTTACACTTGTCTTATAGTTACACTTGTCTTATAGTTACAACTGTCTTATAGTTACACTTGTTCTGTCTTATAGTTACACCTGGCCCTTCGAAGGGAAAACCATAATACTGATGTGGTGATAATGAGTTTCACATCTTCTGCGCTATAGCTATCACTATTTGGCACATAATAAAACACAAAACCCAACAAAGAACACCCAGAACTGTTAAGCAGCTCGAATCCTGAATCAGACCTTAGTTTTTTCTTATTTTATATATATATATATATATATATATATATATATATATATATATATATATATATATATATTGGGTCCTTTAATATCAGTATAGTAAACATAACAGATGACCAGCATCTCCTTGATAAACGTAGATTTCTATTTGCCTGCTGTTTATTTGAATTTTTTGTTTTTTATCTGTATGACACCATATTTCTGACCTATTTCCTGCTCCTATAAAATGTGCAGACATCAGATGTAGCGCTCACACTGCTACAGCTAATGCTACTGACACACACACACACACACACACACACACGTGGTGCTGTCTAAACGGAGAGGATGATAAACAATAGATCAGAGAGGTTCGGTGCACATGTCACCAGCCTCCTTTTTTATTTAATCACATCCACCGTTTGGGAGTGACAGGAGGTCTTAGGTCTATTGACGCTTAACAATATGGGAAATGCTCGGCTGAATGTTGCCTCTCGCAAGACCTTGTGCGTTTTTTGTCGGTGTGTGTGTGTGTGTGTGTGTGTGTGTGTTACTGTGCCTATAATCATTTCTTTCCCACTTTTGCGGACAAGAAAAAAACACTGCAAATGTTTTTTTTTTTGTACTTTTTAGAACCCATAATGTGAGGCGTATTAAATCACAAAGGGGCGAAAAAGCAGCGGATTTTCAGGCGGTAAACTATAACATGTGTTTCTTTGCTCCATCTCGAAAAGAGAACGATTCAGCGAATGAAGTTTGTCCAGCTTTCACACCTCTCCATCTGCAGACTCAGACATTAGCGTTCACAAGCGCGGCTTTCATGCTAAAACACAAGAATGCAAATGATCGCACACCAGGCCGGGGCTCTTGTGTAACTGCGTCATAAATCTGCGGTAAAGTCTTTGTTCCGACTACATCTAAGTTGGGTTTGTTGTTGATAGGACATTAAAAGTCGTGTGTGTGTGTGTGTGTGTGTGTGTGTGTGTGTGTGTGTGCTCTTGTTGCCCCACCCCCCCTGACGCCGACCCTATTATAATTTTTGTCACAAGACTCGACGTGCAAGGGGCACGGTGGCTTAGCACGTTCGCCTCACACCGCCAGGGTTCCGGGTTCGATTCCCATCTCGGCCATGTGTGTGTGGAGTTTGCATGTTCTCCCCCCGTGCCTCAGGAGGGGTTTTCCTCCGGGTCCAAAAACATGCACGGTAGGTTGATTGGCACCTTGGAAAATTGTCCCTAGTGTATGAATGTGTGTGTGTGTGTGTGTGTGTGTGTGTGTGTTCCCTGCGATGGGTTGGCATTCCATCCAGGTTGTAACCTGCCTTAATGCCTTAGAATCATTCATTCATTCATTCATTCATCTTCTACCACTTTATCCGATCTTCCCTCGGGTCACGGGGAGTCTGTGTCTATCTCAGGCATCAATGGGT
>JACRUU010000010.1:10031031-10036031 GCA_030449085.1 Kryptopterus vitreolus | reverse complement strand
GTTGGACATACCCAAGGCGTTGGGTAAAATGTAGAAGTGTTTAGACGAAAGGTAAAGTTTACTTCCTTTTTTTTTTCTTCTCTTCCTCCCGTCAAAAGCACGAGGGGTAAAGCGGTTGATTTAAGCAACGGAGGGAAGAATGTGTCAAGGTTCAGAACAGACGCGGCGGCGCTCTATGGAAAGCGATGGATCACGGTGGGCTTGAAAGCATGACGGGCTGGTGACAGGGGCGCATTGTGCAAGCGAGGAAAGGAGGAGGAAGGGATAGGGAAGGGAAGGGAAGGGAAGGGAGGGAGCGCAAGCCTGTCTGTGATTTGGCATCCTGGTAAACACACAAGAACGTCGCTGTTTGAGAAGCGCCGTAAAGCTCTGGAAGCACTTCTGAGGAAGCATAAGCCTCTTTTTGGGTCACGGGTCTGCCATGTCTCAAAAGAGGGTTTTTTTTTTGAGGGGGATGGTGGGGGTTTGAGGGCGGGTGTGGGGATGATATTAGGGGTGTTGGGGTGTTTTTTATAGATCTGTCAGGCCACTCTTTAAAAAAGTTCATCAAAAAAAAAGAAAACAGGACTCTTTGCAGGCGTTTTATTTATCTATTTATTTATTTATTAATCTGGATGCAAATGTTCTTTCTGACAGGACTGTTTCTGAAACGGATAACGGCGAGTCAAAGCGCTTTGTGTAAAACAGACAGGATTTTTGTGATGCAGCACTTAAAAATGTCACTTTTTTTGGACGAGGGGGCACGGTGGCTTAGTGGTTAGCACGTTCGCCTCACACCGCCAGGGTCTGGGTTCGATTCCCGTCTCGGCCATGTGTGTGTGGAGTTTGTGCATGTTTCTCCCCGTGCCTCAGGGGGTTTTTCTCTCCGGGTTCTCCGGTTTCCTCCCAGTCCAAAAAACATGCACGGTAGGTTGATTGGCACCTTGGAAAATTGTCCCTAGTGTATGAATGTGTGTGTGAATGTGTGTATGTGTGTGTGTGTGTGTGTGTGTCCCTGTGATGGGTTGGCATTCCATCCAGGGTGTATCCTGCCTTAATGCCCATAGACGCCTGAGATAGGCACAGACTCCCCGTGACCCGAGGTGAAGATCGGATAAAGCGCTAGAAGATGAATGAATGAATAATTTAGGACGCAGCATTTCTTCTAAACGCCTTTATTTTTTGCAAACAGCTTTGATGCAAGACTAATTTTTGCTTTCGTGGATGTGACTCTCTGACTCGCTCTGACTCTCTCTCTAAGACTATAATGATCATATTTGGTTCTCACGTATCGTTAGTTTGAAATCCCTTTTTAAAAAAAAAAAGGAATTTTTGTTTTAAAGAAAAGGAACGGATCTGTCCGACAAATTATTCATTCATTCATTCATTCATCTTCTACCTCTTTATCCGATCTTCCCTCGGTCACGGGGAGTCCTGTGCCTATCTCAGGCGTCTATGGGCATTAAGGCAGGATACACCCTGGATGGAATGCCAACCCAACGCAGGGCACCCACACACACACACACACACACACCACACACACACACACACATTCATACACTAGGGACAATTTTCCAAGGTGCCAATCAACCTACCGTGCATGTTTTTGGACCGGGGGGAAACCGGAGAACCCAAAGAAAAACCCCCTGAGGCACGGGGAGAACAAGCACACTCCACACACACATGGCCGAGACGGGAATCAACCCGGACCCTGGCGGTGTGAGGCGAACGTGCTAACCACTAAACCACCGTGCCCCCTTTTCCACAAATTATTTATTTATTTATTTATTTATTTAATAAAGCAAAGTATTAACGGTTAAAAGAATCATTAAGCGATGCGGATAGAGGACTATTCCCATTAAAAGGCCAATTTTTGTGGTGCATAATTTACAGCTTTTAACAAAGATTTAATGTCGAAATCCAAATGGATAAAATCAGTTTTTACATTTATTAGGTTTTGTTTGTTTGTTTGTTTGTTTGGTTCTTGTTTTGTCTGTGTACTGGGAGAGATCTGGGAGAGCCTCATCATCATTGTCGATTAATTCGGGTTTATGTTGAAAAAATGGAAATCGATTTTACGGAGGGGGGGGGGGGGGGGGGGGTGTTATTTATTACATGTTTGTAGTGGGTGTTTTGGGGTTTGTCATGTTTATCCCGCAGCGCCACACACACACACACACACACACACACCACACACACACACTCCTCCCCATTCACACCGTGTTTCTGTTTGGAATAAATGAGTTGTCTTGATTCCTTTACAAACGTTAGATAAATGTTACGGCGGGGTTTTGGTTTGTTGAACGTCTGAAACCCGAAGCGCTTCCATACGACTGATGAAACCCCGCCCCCTCTAGGAAAAACAAGCTCTCAAAGCGCCACCATGTTGTATTTGGTATTTCCCAAGTGTGATGAGGGGAACTACGGAAGCTCGTTGTGCCAAACCTAGGTGAAATTTGGAAAAATCGCTTTTTCAACATTGACATAAATCATAAATAATAATAATAATAATAATAATAATAATCAATAATAAGGATTTAGAGGGGTACGGTGGTTTATTGGTTAGCACATTCGCCTCACACCGCCAGGGTCCGGGTTCAATTCCCATCTCTCATGTGTGTGTGTGGAGTTTGTGCATGTTCTCCCCGTGAATCAGGGTTTTTTCTCCGGGTTCTCCGGTTTCCCCCCCGTCCAAAAACATGCACGGTAGGTTGATTGGCACCTTGGAAAATGGTCCCTAGTGTATGAATGTGTGTGTGTGTGTGTGTGTGTGGTGTGTCCTGTGATGGGTTGGCATTCATCCAGGGTGTATCCTGCCTTAATGCCCATAGACGCCTGAGATAGGCACAGACTCCCCGTGACCTGAGGGAAGATCGGATAAAGCGGTAGAAGATGAATGAATGAATGAATAAGGATTTAGGAAAAGTGGTAACTCATTGGCATTGGGCTCTGGACCGAAAGGTTGCAAGTTCACATCCCAGCATTGCTGATGTTCCACTAGTGGGCTTTTAAGCAAAGCCCTTAACCCCAATGGCTCAAGGGCTTGCACAAGCCAACACCTGTTGTATTAGTTAGGGTGTAAAAAAAACACGCGTCAAATAAAATATGCGTATCATTCGCTGTGGCGCCCCCTAATGGCAGCAGCCGGAAAGAGTTGACTACGAGTTTGGGGGAAAGAACCAAGTGGAAAAGTCTGGCACCACAATTGCATTCAAATTGTATTCTGATTTCGGGTCACGGCACCATTTTATTGCCTCGGTTCTTTTTTTTTGTCGATTTACACACACACACACACACTAGCATTCATTCATTCATTCATTCATCTTCTACCGCTTTATCCGATCTTCACTCGGGTCACGGGGAGTCTGTGTCTATCTCAGGCGTCTATGGGCATTAAGGCAGGATACACCCTGGATGGAATGCAACCCATCGAGGGGCACCACACACACCACACACACACACACACACACACACATTCATACACTAGGGACAATTTTCCAAGGTGACAATCAACTTACCGTGCATGTTTTTGGACCGGGGGAGGAAACCGGAGAACCCGGAGAAAAACCCCCTGAGGCACGGGGAGAACATGCACAAACTCCACACACACATGGCCGAGACGGGAATCGAACCCGGATAATGTTCTTTGAGGCGAACGTGCGAACCACTAAACCACCGTGAACCCCCCCCCACACACACACACACACTAGCATTTCTTTCATTATTTCTTGTGGATACATATTTTGTTGCAAAGAGGATTTTTGAAATAAACTAATAGCAATGAGTTTATTATAGCAATAAATGAATAACTTGTTTCCTAGTGCACAGAGTGTGAAGCCGTATTAAATGTATACATCCTTCAGAGCACGATGGCGACCCGGCTCGAACGCCGATTTACACACACTCGCATCGACTCGTCCTAATGAGGAGTCTTAGAACATTAAGAGAACATTAGATAAGCCTTGAAGAGCACGTGCACATGTGCCAGATGGTTTGAAGTGATTTGGCAACGCTGCGTATGGATCCCTGCTGAAAAACTTGGACTCAGCAGAGTTTTGCGAGCGTGTCAATGCGATGTGTGTGTGTGTGTGTGTGTGTGTGTGTGTGTGTGTGTGTGTGTGTGTTCACATAAATTATTAAGTCCTGTGAACTTAATGCTTTTCACAGCGTTGAGGGAAAAAAAAAGAACAAAACGGAGCAAAAAGTGTGTCTGACCATAAATATTTATTTGTATTTATTTATTTATTTATTTATTTATTTATTTATTTATTTATTTATTTATTTATAATGTTGACTTTGTTTTCGAGTCTCGGCAAAAAGCGTTTCTAAGATCGTTTAATATTTCATTGCGTGTTAAAGTCGCTGACGCCGCACACTTTCCCTCCTCCTTGTTTTTTCAAGCTGTCTGTTGTTGTTGTTGTTGTTGTTGTTGTTGTTGTTGTTGTTGTTGTTGTTGTTGTTTGGGGGGGGTTTGTCAGCAAATGTGCGATTTTTTTTATTGCGGTTAGAGTTGTGCGTTCATTTTCAATAATATCTTCAATAATATCTTTCCACTAGCTCTGTTTGCCTAGACAGACATTACCAAATAAGTGTGTGTGTGTGTGTGTGTGTGTGTGAAGGTGGTTTAAAACGGAAACGATGGATGTGCTATAAATAGTACGCTACGTTACATATCAGCACGATCAACACTCTCGCAGAAAACGCTGTTGTGTAACAAAAGTCCGTGTTGCGAAAAAGGACACTTCACAACGTTAATCTAACGTCATTTTTCCTCCTGTACGTGGTTCGGACAATTTTCCAGGTTCAATCAACCTACCGTGCATGTTTTTGAACCGGGGGAAAACGGAGAACCGGAGAAAAACCCCTGAGGCACGGGAGAACATGCACAAACTCCACACACACATGGCCGAGACGGGAATCGAACCCGGACCCTGGTGGTGTGAGGCGAACGTGCTAACCCACTAAACCACCGTGCCCTACTGTATATCATATTATGTTATAATATGATAGAAATGTAGGGG
>JACRUU010000010.1:10010512-10030531 GCA_030449085.1 Kryptopterus vitreolus | reverse complement strand
TAACATTAGTTACAGTGTTCCATTGAGATAAGAAAAGTGTTCGATTAATTGACAGACATAATATATATATATATATTATGGCACGGTGGTTTAGTGGTTAGCACGTGCGCCTCACACCACCAGGGTCCGGGTTCGATTCCCAGTCTCGGCCATGTGTGTGTGGAATTTACATGTTCTCCCCGTGCCTCAGGGGGTTTTTTCTCCGGGTTCTCCGGTTTCCTCCCTCGGTCCAAAAACATGCACGGTAGGTTGATTGGCACCTTGGAAAATTGTCCCTAGCGTGTGAAAGTGTGTGTGTGTGTGTGTGTGTGTGTGTGTGATGGGTGTGTGTGTGTGTGTGTGTGTGTGTGTGTGTGCCCTGCGATGGGTTGGCATTCCATCCAGGGTGTATCCTGCCTTAATGCCCATAGACGCCTGAGATAGACACAGACTCCCCGTGACCCGAGGAAAGATCGGATAAAAGCGGTAGGGGTATGGTTAGAAGATGTATGTGTATATGTATGTGTACATACATATATATATATATATATATATATATATATATATATATATATATATATAGATATATATATATATATATATATATTTCTAGGAAGTGTAATTGGGTCCAAGATCGCCCGGGGGAATTTGATAAAGGTAACCATTTGCAGTTATATATTAAACGGAGTGTGTGTGTGTTGTGAAGGGGACAATAACGTCTTCTTGGACCATAAAATCATTACACTGCTGGGATAAAAGTCCACAAGATTACAAACAAGGACATAGAGAGAGAGAGAGAGAGAGAGAGAGAGAGAGAGAGAGAATACTTTGGACACTTTGATGTGTATAAGTTAATGGTAAGTGAAATGCTTGAGTCTTTTACAATGAGATGCAAATTTGAGCTCATAATTCTGATTGGTCGAAAGTTTATGTTTTTCTTTTTATCGTATAGTGTAGTAACTTATTCACCGTGTCTTGTACAAATGTGGACACACTAAAAAAAAGTGTGTATATCGTCTCCAATTAACATCAGCGCTTTTGTAACAATGCTGTATTCTTCACTTTGCACCACTACAATGCTGAGATAATCTGTGAAGGACACGGACTGAAGGTTCTTTACTCACTTGTTCTTTTTTTTTTTTATCCCTTTCTGTCCGTGTTCTGTTCATTCGTCGACGTCTGCCGCGTTAACCTCTCGTTAAAATTAGTGCCGTTAAATGGAATTTGCTATTTGTTATTAACGTCTTCACTTTGACAGCCCTGGTCTAAATATATCGTCTATTTCACATCAGATTCATTTTTTCATATATATATCATATATATATATATATATATATATATATATATATATATATATATATATATATATATATATATATATATAATATATGGGGCTACGGTGGCTTAGTGGTTAGCATGTTCGCCTCACACCGCCAGGGTCCGGGTTCGATTCCCGTCTCGGCCATGTGTGTGTGCATGTTGTGCATGTTCTCCCCGTGTCTCAGGGGGGTTTTTCTCTGGGTTCTCCGGTTTCCTTCCCGGTCCAAAAACATGCAGGGTAGGTTGATTGGCACCTTGGAAAATTGTCTCTAGTGTATGAATGTGTGTGTGTGTGTGTGTGTGTGTGTCCTGTGATGGGATGGGTTGGCATTCCATCCAGGGTGTATCCTGCCTTAATGCCCATAGACGCCTGAGATAGACACAGACTCCCCGTGACCCGAGGGAAGATCGGATAACTTTACGGATAAAGCGTAGTAGAAGATGAATGAATGAATGAATGTACATACACAGTACGACATGCAGTGCAATGTTATTTTGACGACCGTCCAGCATGTAAACATAATTATAGATATAAATAATGTGGATAAGGGCAGAAAACTATGAATAAAGAAAAAATATATATAAAATATATATTATATATATATATATATATAAAAAAAAGAGTAAGGGGGGCTCGGTGGTTTAGTGATTAGCACGTTCGCCTCACACCGCCAGGGTCCGGGTTCGATTCCCGTCTCGGCCATGTGTGTGTGGAGTTTGTGCATGTTCTCCCCGTGTCTCAGGGGGTTTTTCTCCGGGTTCTCCGGTTTCCTCCCCCGGTCCAAAAACATGCACGGTAGGTTGATTGGCACCTTGGAAAATTGTCCCTAGTGTATAAATGTGTGTGTGTGTGTGTGTGTGTGTGTGTGTGTGTGAGATGGGTTGGCATTCCATCCAGGGTGTATCCTGCCTTAATGCCCATAGACGCCTGAGATAGACACAGACTCCCCGTGAAGATCGGATAAAGCGGTAGAAGATGAATGAATGAATGAAAAATATAAGGTGCATAAAAGTGACCAAAAACTTTATCCCACATCAGTTACACTGATAACAGAAACGGAAAGCCACAGCGAAGCCGTCGTTCTCATAACGGAATCCTCCAGAACACAGAAAGGAAGATTGAAAAAAGGAAGTGGCTGATGGATGGACACACGGGCAACAAATTCCGAGAAGGACAACATTGATCCGAGTCCAGAACCGAGCGAGGAAGCTCGTCTTCAAAGCGCATAACTCTGCGCCGGGCTAAAAGCGTAGCCGGATATTCATATCTAACCTGGCACGCTTCCACAGCCGTGCTATACATGCCACCAATTACCGAACGACACGTTGCTAAATCCAGAACGAATCACAAACATCCCTGCGTGTAACCGCAGACAAACTTGTGCGAGGCAAAAAAACAAAAAGAAAAAGAGAGCGAGGGAACGAAATTCACTATGATTTGTGCGCTATAATTCATCCCCAAAATTAAAAAACAAAACAAAATGATGTAAACATTTCGTCACTTTGAAATATATTATATAATATATATATATATATATATATATTCATTCATTCATTCATTCATTCATCTTCTATCGCTTTATCCGATCTTCCCTCGGGTCACGGGGAGTCTGTGCCTATCTCAGGCGTCTATGGGCATTAAGGCAGGATACACCCTGGATGGAATGCCAACCCATCGCAGGCACACACACACACACACACACACACACACACACACACACACATTCACACACACATTCATACACTAGGGACAATTTTCCAAGGTGCCAATCAACCTACCGTGCATGTTTTTGGACCGGGGGAGGAAACCGGAGAACCCTGAGAAAAACCCCCTGAGGCACGGGGAGAACATGCACAAACTCCACACACACATGGCCGAGACGGGAATCGAACCCGGACCCTGGCGGTGTGAGGCGAACGTGCTAACCACTAAACCACCGTGGCGCCCCTTTATTTATTTATTTATTTATTTATTTATTTATTCCCCCCTTTCTCTACTGAATGTTTTTTGGGGGGGTTGGGAATGGGTGGCGAAGGAGAAGAGGAATAGAACAAAAAAAAAAGAAACAAAAAAAGGGAGGAGTCTAGTTTATTATGGATGTACGCATCTGTTTGCTTCTTGGTCTGGCTCCTAATAAAAAGAAAAAAAATATATATATATAAAATAAATATATAATATAAAAAAATAAAATCAAATGCTGTCAGGAATTTTATATCCATCGACTGTAATTATAAAAAAAAAATAAATGTATTAAAAATAAAATAAATAAATAAAAATACTTTGCTGTCGTTGAATGAGAGAAAGATGTGTCGTGGAGTTTGTGCATGTTCACCGGAATTTGTCATTTTTCCGGGTTTTTTCCGGTTTCTTTTGTTTCCTCCCCGTCGTGCACGGTGTTGATGGCAATGAGAGTTCAAAAGCATGTGTGTGTGGAGTTTGTGCATGTTCACCCCGTGCCTCAGGGGGTTTTTCTCCGGGTTCTCCGGTTTCCTCCCCGGTCCAAAAAAAACATGCACGGTAGGTTGATTGGCACCTTGGAAAAAAATTGTCCCTAGTGTATGAATGTGAATGTGTGTGTGTGTGTGTGTGTGTGTGTGTGTGTGTGTGTCCTATGATGGGTTTGGCATTCCATCCAGGGTGTATCCTGCCTTAATGCCCATAGACGCCTGAGATAGACACAGACTCCCCGTGACCCGAGGGAAGATCGGATAAAGCGCTAGAATATGAATGAATGAATGAATGAATATCTAACAATAATATGACACGGTGGTTTAGTTGTTAGCACGTTCGCCTCACACCGCCAGGGTCCGGGTTCGATTCCCGTCTCGGCCATGTGTATGTGGAGTTTGTGCATGTTCTCCCCGTGCCTCAGGGGGTTTTTCTCCAGGTTCTCCGGTTTCCTCCCCCCGGTCCAAAAACATGCACGGTAGGTTGATTGGCACCTTGGAAAATTGTCTCTAGTGTATGAATGTGTGTTTGTGTGTGTGTGTCCTGTGATGGGTTGGCATTCCATCCAGGGTGTATCCTGCCTTAATACCCATAGACGCCTGAGATAGACACAGACTCCCCGTGACCCGAGGGAAGATCGGATAAAGCGGTAGAAGATGAATGAATGAATAACAATAATATTAATAATGTCACTAAATTCGACAGCACGCGACCCTTTTCATAAGTAGACTGATAATAAAAAAAAAAAAACACTAAACAGGGAGAATAATAATCCGGATTTTGTTCTTTTTCATGTTAGCTTTTGTAGGTCACCAGTTCGAACTCTTTGATCTTGCGCTCCGGGTTCGAGTGCAGCTCGACCGGCGTTGCTGACGAGCAGGAACATGAACAGGCGTATGAAACGCTGTAATCTGTAATCTGTTGTACCTGATGATCAGGACAATAAACTGAAATGTGAAGGTCGTGTGAGAAACGGCATGAGATGATAGAGTAGCGCGAACGTGTGTGTGTGTGTGTGTGTGTGTGTGTGTGTGTGTGTGTGTGTGTGTACTCATGCTGTAGGCTGTAGTAAATCTGCAGCAGCTTCAGCAGCCTGATGCTTTGATGTGGATGAAGTAATGCGGGGGGAAATGTTTGCAACAGTAATCTCACATGAGTAACCGCTGTAAAACGCTCACTGCCGTAAAAAAAAAAAAAAAGAAAAAAAAAAAGACGGACGAAATCGTTCCTGGTTCGGAACGAGGCCCGTCGTCCCCCTAGTGGAAGCACGATTATAGTGTACGTTAGGTTTATTGAGGACGTTCTTTTCGTCACTATTTCTTTTCGTCATCCCCCTCTTTTCAGCTCATATTTCCCAGGGTTTCCGAGATAGGCTGCGGAGTTTCCCTGACCGGGATAAAACACATCCACGTTTCACTTACGTTTTTTTTTTCACTGTTTTTTTTTTTCACTTCACGTTTTTTTTTTTTCACTTAGTTTCCCTGACCGGGATAAAACACATCCACGTTTACTTACGTTTTTTTTTTCACTTACGTTTTTTTTTTCACTTCACTTTTTTTTTTTTTCACTTACGTTTTTTTTTTTCACTTACGCTTTTTTTTTCACTTTTTTTTTTTACGTTTTTTTTTTTTACTTTTTTTTTTTTTTTTTTTTCACTTACGTTTTTTTTTTTTCACTTACGTTTTTTTTTTCACTTACGTTTTTTTTTCACTTACGTTTTTTTTTCACGTGTTTTTTTTACTTACGTTTTTTTTTTTTCTTTTTCACTTACGTTTTTTTTACGCTTTTTTTTTCACTTACGTTTTTTTTTCTTTTTTTTACTTACGTTTTTTTTTTCACTTACGTTTTTTTTTTCACTTACGTTTTTTTTTTTTTCACTTACGTTTTTTTTTCACTTACGTTTTTTTTTCACTTACGTTTTTTTTTCACTTGTTTTTTTTTACGACTTACTTTTTTTATTTTCATTTTTTTTTTTCACTTACGTTTTTTTTTTCACTTACGTTTTTTTTTTCACTTACGTTTTTTTTCACTTACGTTTTTTTTTTTCACGTTTTTTTTCACTTACGTTTTTTTTTTCACTTACATTGTTTTTTTTTCACGTTTTTTTTTTTACGTTTTTTTTTTTTCATTTTCATTTACGTTTTTTTTTCACTTACATTTTTTTTATTTTCATTTACGTTTTTTTTCACTTACGTTTTTTTTCACTTACGTTTTTTTTTCACTTACGTTTTTTTTTCACTTACGTTTTTTTTTCACTTACGTTTTTTTTTTTACGTTTTTTTTTTCACTTACATTTTTTTTTTCACGTTTTACGTTTTTCACTTACGTTTTTTTTTTCACTTACGTTTTTTTTTCACTTACGTTTTTTTTTCACTTACGTTTTTTTTTCACTTATTTGTTTTTTTTTACGATTTTTTTTTTTCACTTACGTTTTTTTTTTCACTTACATTTTTTTTTTTTTTCACTTACGACTTACTTTTTTTTTTTTTTTTTTTTTCACTTACGTTTTTTTTTCACTTGTTTTTTTTTTGACTTACTTTTTTTATTTTCCATTTACGTTTTTTTTTTCACTTACATTTTTTTTATTTTCATTTACGTTTTTTTTCACTTACGTTTTTTGTTTCACTTACGTTTTTTTTTCACGTACGTTTTTTTTTTTCACTTACATTTTTTTTATTTTCATTTACGTTTTTTTTCACGTACGTTTTTTTTTTCACTTACATTTTTTAAATTTTCATTTACGTTTTTCTTCACTTGCGTTTTTTTTCACTTACGTTTTTTTTTCACTTAGGTTTTTTTATTTTCATTTAGGTTTTGTGATTTTTCAGGATCCCTGGAAAGGATCGTGGAAGTGTAACACTACACCTGAGTGACTGGAGTCATTTTAGTGACGTGTGCAAAAGCATCACTATTAGAATCTCTCTCTCGCTTCGGCGTGTAACTCGTCCCGCGTTTTTTCTCCGATCGTCACGAATCGTACCTCATATCGTGTGTCCCGATGGTGTGAGCCATGCTGTTACTTTTATAAGGAATCGTCCCGCGGAATTCCGAACCCGGGGCCAAAAAGCGGGAATTTTTTCCCATAGAAAATGAATGGGGTTGAAATTTCATGCCTCACAGTTCGGGCCTGTGAGCGTCCGACATGCACATATGTCAAATCCACTCGTAGGGGGTCCGGAGTGGATCACCATCATATACCTCCCGAACCCCACACACCCGTTCGGAATTTCGGGAAATCCGCACGACATTCCGGGCCCCATAGAGAATGAATGGGGAAATTTGACGCTGACGCTCCTCTTTTCGGCCCCGTGTTCGCCCGACATGCACATGTGACATATCCACTCGTAGGTGAGATGGAGCAGGTCACGATCACATGACTGCCGCAAACGTGGAAAATCTGCGAACTGGCGAGAATCAGGGCCTCTCAGGGAAACGCACAGGGTCATGTGACATGTCTAAACGCTCGGCACGCTCGGCACATCGACGGTAGTCGGACGCTGCTTGATAATTTGATGATGTCACGTGTGTCCCTGGCCCCGCCCCCTAAGCCCCGCCCCCTAACCCGTGGTGGGGCTTTCTCTTCATCCTCCGTGAATGTAGCTACACTAGGAAATTCTGTAGAGAGACGTTTGCATAAATGAGCGATCTTTTGTTCTTAATGGCGTTTCTTTTCCCCCTTACATTACTTTTACTTTTATACTTTTGAACATGACCTGGATGATCTTCGCTCCTCAGACTGCATAGTGCCACGGTGGTATTTTGAGGGTGGTATTTATTCATTTATTTATTGATGAATTATTAGCATTTTTAACTGAAAAAAAAAAACTCACTCACGTTACTCTGCAGCCAGGTTGGAATCTGTGACCATTAGGCAGTGAGGCTCAGCCCTGGGCGTACTACACACCCGTTACAGCACCCTGGATGGAATGCCAAACCCATCGCAGGACACACACACACACACACACATTCATTCATACACTAGGGACAATTTTCCAAGGTGCCAAGGTCAAACCTACCGTGCATGTTTTTGGACCGGGGGAGGAAACCGGAGAACCCGGAGAAAATGCCAACCCCATGAGGCACACGGGGAGAACACACACACACATTCCATACACTGGCCGAGACGGGAAGAACCCCGAACCCCCGTTCCTGGATGGTGCTGAAGGCGAACGTGCTAACCACTAAACCCACCGTGCTTCCTAATCATAATCATAATAATAATAATAATAATAATAATAATAATAATAAATGACATACAGAAACCAAACTTTTAAGTGTCCCCAGCTCGTACGTCACCAAATTGTCCGCTATAAAAATAAAAAGCGTGAATTATATTCATATTGAGGACCGAACGAGAGAATTGGTACGACCGCATTGTGTTTGCTTTAGAATGGCTTAGCCTTCTCTCTCTCTCTCTCTCTCTCTCTCTCTCTCTCTCTCTCTCTCTCTCTGTTTTCCATTTCAAACCATTCTCTGAATTCCTCCCTCTGTTTTATGTTTGTGCTACACTTTCTTTCTATTTTTTTTCATTGTCTTTTATCCTCCTTTTGTCGTTCCCTTAATGATCCTTTTAGCTCAGTGGCCTGGAGAGAAAGAGAAGAAAAAAAAGAATGTGAGAGGCTCTAAATGAGCTTTTGAGTGTGTTTGGCCTTACAGAGCACTTGGTTTGTGGTGTGTGTGTGTGTGTGTGTGTGGTGTGTGTGTTTGTGTGTGTGTGCGTCCGTCCGTCTCCCTTATGTCGGCTGTGGAATTTTTTTTTCCTTGAACTTTTTCCATGGTGCTAACATTTTAATGTTTCAAACACCAGGGGGCTGTGTCATGCAGACACACATGCATAGGCGTGCACCACACACACACACACACACACACACACACACACACACACACACACACACACACACACACACACTCGCGCGCACGCATACTTGGCACCGTCTTATCGTGCCTGTGTTGCCGGGTCAAAGCTGGCAGGACCTCAAACGTTTCCCACAGTGCCAAATCCAAGTCATGGCAATAGATAATACCATCATCATCATCATCATCATCATCATCATCATCATCATGGTCTCTTCTACTCTCTTTTTCTCTCACTATTTCTTTTCGTCATCCCCCTCTTTTCAGCTCATATTTCCCAGGGTTCCCGAGATAGGCTGCGGAGTTTCCCTGACCGGGATAAAACACATCCACGTTTCACTTACGTTTTTTTTTTCACTTACGCTTTTTTTTTTCACTTACGTTTTTTTTTTCACTTACGCTTTTTTTTTTCACTTACGTTTTTTTTTTCACTTACATTTTTTAAATTTTCATTTACGTTTTTTCTTCACTTGCGTTTTTTTTCACTTACGTTTTTTTTTCACTTACGGTTTTTTTTTTCACTTACACTTTTTTTTCACTTACGTTTTTTTTCACTTACGTTTTTTTTTCACTTACGTTTTTTTTTTCACTTACTTGTGGTTTTTTTTTCACTTGTTTTTTTTACGTTTTTTTTTTCACTTACGGTTTTTTTTTCACTTACGTTTTTTTTTTCACTTACGTTTTTTTTTCACTTAGGTTTTTTTTTTCACTTACGTTTTTTTTTTCACTTACGGTTTTTTGTTTCACTTACGCTTTTTTTTTCACTTACGGTTTTTTTTTCACTTACGTTTTTTTTTTCACTTACACGCCCTTTTTTTTTTTTTTTCACTTACGCTTTTTTTTTCACTTACGTTTTTTTTTTCACTTACGTTTTTTTTTTCACTTACGTTTTTTTTTTTACACTTTTTTTTTTTCACTTACGTTTTTTTTTTCACTTACGTTTTTTTTTTCACTTACATTTTTTTTATTTTCATTTACGTTTTTTTTTTCACTTACGTTTTTTTTTTTCACGGTTTTTTGTTTCACTTACGCTTTTTTTTTCACTTACGTTTTTTTTCACTTAGGTTTTTTTTTTCACTTACGTTTTTTTTTTCACTTACGTTTTTTTTACAGTTTTACTATCAATATCCCAGCAAACAGTTTTTACGTTTAAAATAAACATCTTTTAAAAAAATAAATAAATAAACAATGGATAAGTATAGAATCCATTTCAAGGTTTGGAAAAATTTGTTAATTAGTTCGTTAGTTTGGAAAATTGTGTCAAGAGTTGATTAAGTGAATGTTTGTGTGAAAGAGTGACGCTTCGATTTGCAATCGGATGCCGAAAATAACAAAATTCTTTTTGTCATTATTTCTTTTGTCGGATGGTTTTTACTTTCGCTCGTTACATTTTTATTTGTATTTTTTTACACAAATATCTGTATCTTTCTACTTCATCCATCCATCGTCCTATTTCTTATCGTTGCACAAGTAACTTTTACCAGAGTATTTTACATGCATGAGGACCTGTACGTCTGCGTGACCGGAAAAAAAAACAACCTTTTTTGATTACATCTGAACGTAAATCAACGGGGCACGGTGGTTTAATGGTTAGCACGTTCGCCTCACACCGCCAGGGTCCGGGTTCGATTATTATTATTATTATTATTATTATGATTATGATTAGGAAGCACGGGGGTTTAGTGGTTAGCACGTTCGCCTCACACCTCCAGGAACGGGGGTTCGATTCCCGTCTCGGCCATGTGTGTGTGGAGTTTGTTCATGTTCTCCCCGTGCCTCAGGGGGTTTTTCTCCGGGTTCTCCGGTTTCCTCCCCCGGTCCAAAAACATGCAAGGTAGGTTGATTGGCACCTTGGAAAATTGTCCCTAGTGTATGAATGTGTGTGAATGTGTGTGTGTGTGTGTGTGTGTGTGTGTGTGTGTGTGTGCCATCCCTGTGATGGGTTGGCATTCCATCCCGGGTGTATCCTGCCTTAATGCCCATAGACGCCTGAGATAGGCACAGACACCCCGTGACCCGAGGGAAGATCGGATAGAAGATCTAGGGTTAGGGTTAATCATTGCAGAAAACGTTGACCCATATATACCTGATACTGGATCTGCTTAACAGTTCTGGGTTTCCTTTGTTGTGTTTTTTTTTTTTTATTCTATGATGTACTAAATAGAGAAGGGTTTAAACCAGGGGTATGAAACTCATCGTCAGTATTATGGTTTCGCTCGAAATGCCACTTGTAACTATAAGACAGTGTATGGTGTTTGATGAGCGACGTCGCCTCATAACACAAAACACACACAGCACTTTTTCTCCATGAAGCACAAACATGTTTTCGCTTTCACGTCTTTCTTGGCCTTCCATCTGCATCCATTTTTCCTGGACATTTTGGGATCATTTATAGAATTTGTCGAACCCTCGGTAAACGCCGATGTTGGATACACTGCACTCTAGTGGCGGGATGCCGTCATTTTGCGTGTGACATAGTCGCACGCATTGTGGCGGTTTATTGTCAGTGCACTCTTTAAAGCGGCATCGCCTTATTGTAAGACAATCATACACCTTTTAAGCTTTTTATAGGCCACATAAAACGACCTTCGAGTTTGACACGTGGGCTCTATATGGAGTTTTATGAACAAACGTTAAAACTGATAAATGATAAATGTAAAAACTTTAATCTAGCTTTACTTATTGTTTTTTTATATTGTTTAAAAGATCTTGAATAATGATAGTGATTTTAATAGGCACTATTTAACAGCTATTATTTCACTGCAATTTTATTTCTTTATAAATAAAGAAAGAGAAAAAAAAACAAAACATAATGAAAATAAAAAAGCTATATTCACTATATATTCACTAGTACTCACTCATATATCTCATGTTATAGTTTAGCAAAATGGGAAAGGATACATATTTTTAACGACGAAAGAAATGCCGATTTTTTAATTTTTATTAATAATTATTTTTTAATACTCAGCTTTTTTATTTTAAATAAAAATAAATAAAACTCATTAAATTTGTATTCGTTTTGTTTTAGACAGTTAGATACATATTTTTAACGACGAAAGTAATTTTTATTTTTTATTAATAATTATTATTATTTTTTAATACAATTTTTTTATTTTAAATAAAAATAAATAAAACTCATTAAATTTGTATTCGTTTTTTTTTTAGACATTTAGATACATATTTTTAACGACGAAAGTAATGCCGATATTGTTTTTTATTAATAATTTATATTTATTTTTTTTAAATACTCATTTTTTTTTATTTTTAACAAAAAATAAATAAAAACTCATGAAATTTGTATTCGTTTTTTTTAGACATTTAGATACACGTATTTTATCCTAAGAATAAATTTTTATTTTTTATTTTTAGAATCAAAGCTGAAATTTTAATGAATAATAAGGTTTTTTTTTAAATGACATTAATTTTTTTTAGAAATAAAAAAATTTAATAAAAAATAAATAAAACTCATTAAATTTGTATTCGTTTTGTTTTTTGTTTTTTAGAACATTAGATACAATTTATCCTAATCGACAAAATGAAAGTAATTTTTTTTTTTATTTTTATTAATAATAATATTTTATTTTTTATTATTTATTTTTTTTAAATACTAATTTTTTTAAATAAAAAATAAAAAATAAATAAAACTCATTAAATTTGTATTCGTTCTTTCTTTTTAGACATGTTCCTTCACTTTGCTCATGGCCAGCTAGTTTGAATGCAACCCATAGTGCTTGTGTCTCTGTGTGTGTGTGTGTGTGTGTGTGTGTGTTCAACAGGCATAAATTTAGTGTGAAGGCTCTTTAGCAGCTTTGATGCTTCCAGAGACTCAGTAACCGTCTTCCCCTCTTTTTCTGGCACCTGTCTAAAGAGAAACGTCTTGTTGTTCGGTTTTATTTTCCTCCCATGCTGTGAGAAACTTCACATCTGGAAAAGCCGTTTTGTCGTTGTGAGGTAAAAGCAGAGAAAAGAGAAAAGCGTCGGAGACTTCTGGCACTCGGACGCCTCTCCAGCATCTGCTTTGTACCTTCATAAACACCTCATAACTCGAACCATAAACAAATGGAAACTAAAGAAGGACTTTGATTAGATTGTGGACTTTAGAGCGTCCAAGTCGTCCTCGTCTTGAATAGCCATCGCTAAAATGTGTTTTTTTTTTTTCCGGCTGGGTTCCTCGTGAGGCTCGGCTCGCTTTTAACGCCGAAACGAGCTGCGGAAAGGCGGCGCTTTCGAAGGCAAAACAGCTGCAAATTGGTCTGTGGGTCTGTAAAAACGCTTCCTGAAAAAAGAATCGTTTGGGCAGGAAATCACTGCGAGGCCACTAGTCGTTTATCAGCCTGTCATTTTTATTTATTTATTTATTAAAAAAAAAAAGAAACAAGCTTTATTATGATATCATTATAATCCTAGCCTGGTCTATGGAGGGAAAATAGTGAGCATCATCGTACCACGGCTGCACAAAGGATTTTTCCTTTACCATGGGAATTGAGATCACGATTCTCTCATTTTTTCCACAGAAATGTATTGGGAAATAAATAACAGGGGAATAAGGCTGGTTTTTACTTCTGCGTGGAGTGAACGCTGTAGCCTATGCACGTAGCCGACGCCGTCGTGAGCGTTTATGCGTTGCTCTGCAGTGACTATTCCCAAACACTAGTTGCCGCTGTTTGAGTTTTGGTGTTTTTGGGGTTTCTGCCGCAGCAACAATGGTGACTTCCTGCAATGACAGGAATTCGCTGGCAGTCGTTGTAAAATGGGGATGAAGAATCATAGAGAGTGTTTATATTTCCTCTTCGGAATACTCGGAATACGTACGATGCTACGCCGACACGACCAATCACAGACCTCGCTCTCTGAGTCGACGGGACACTTTGCTGCTTTTTTGGGGAGGTGAAGGGTTACGACATAGGTTACAGCATAGGTTATGGTGTAGGTTACGGCGTAGGTTATGGCGTAGGTTACGGCGTAGGTTACGGCTGGTTACAGGTAGGTTATGCGTAGGTTATGGTGTAGGTTACGGCGTAGGTTAGGGCTTAGGGTTACGGCGTAGGGTAGGGTAGTAGTTTATGGTGTAGGTTACGGCGTAGGTTATGCTGTAGGTTATGCTGTAGGTTACTGCATAGGTTACAGCATATGTTACTGCATAGGTTACAGCTGTAGGTTACGCCGTAGGTTACAGCATAGGTTACTGCATAGGTTACAGCATAGGTTACGGCATAGGTTACGCCGTCCGTTACGGCATAGGTTACGCTGTCCGTTACGGCATAGGTTACGGCATAGGTTACGCCGTCCGTTACGGCATAGGTTACGGCTTAGGTAACAGCATATGCTACTGCATAGGTTACGCCGAAGGTTACAGCGTAGGTAATGGCGTACCTAACAGCGTGGGTTACAGCATAGGTTACAGCGTAGTTTACAGCATATGTTACGGCATAGGTTACGCCGTACGTTATGGCATAGGTTACGACTTAGGTAACAGCATAGGTTACGGCCTACATTATGGCGTATGTTACGGCGTAGGTAACAGCTTAGATTACAGCGTAGGTTACAGCATATGTTACGGCATAGGTTACGCCGTCCGTTACGGCATAGGTTACGGCTTAGGTAACAGCATAGGTTACGGCGCACGTTGCGGCGTACGTTACGGCGTAAGTAACAGCGTAGGTTACAGCATATGTTACGGCATAGGTTGCGCTGTACGTTACGGCATAGGTTACGGCTTAGGTAACAGCATAGGTTACAGCGTAGGTTACGGTGTAGGTTACGGTGTAGGTTACGGTGTAGGTTACGGTGTAGGTTACGGCATAGGTTACGACGTAGGTTACGACATAGCCTCCACGCATAAGAAAAAAGTAGGAAGTGAATCGGCGTCATTTAGAAATGAGATCGTATATATGTCTCACCCCCCCACCCCCCACCCCCCCCCCCACACCCCCCCCCCACCCCCCCCCCCCCATCCCCCCCCCCCCCCCCCCCCCCCCCCCCCCCACCCCACCCCCCCCCCCCCCCCACCCCCCCCCCCCCCGCGGTTAATCGTGCTGCCCTACATAGTACATTACATTAAGCAAAGCTAATATATGCTAGCAATATCTCGATACACACAATTTACAAACTCATTTTTATTTTTTATTGCATGATCATCATTCTATTATAATTCTCATTTTGTCCTCACTTTTGCTCTCAATAAAACCTCCAAGTCTGCATTAAAGCCCTTAAAGCCGGTGATTAAAGCTCCTGATCCTCCCCCCATCCCCATGTTTTTTTTCCTTTCTCTTTTCTTTTCGTTCCTCCCCTGTCTCATGCTGCGTCTTTTGATCTCCCTTCCTATAACCACCTTTGACCCGAAGGGGTTAAAGGTTGATAGACTGTCAGCGCCAATGAATACGCCGACGCCGGGTTAATGAGTACGCGCTCGGCGTCCTTAAGGGTTTCTCTCGGCGGGACTGTGCCTCCACGAGTCCTCGAGTCAATTAGAAACGGGTCCAGTTATTGTTGCGTCTCCCCATCGAAAAGGGGGCTTCAGTGGGATACAAAAGCGCATGGGAAAGAGTTCCATGTGCTCTACCCTGACGGAATCGTGAGGCTTAGGGTTTTTTTTATGTACACAACCGCCTGGGAGCCTTTTTTTATTAGACAGTAAGATGGAGGAGAACATCAAACATGAACTGTACCTTTATAGACACTTCGCAAATATATACATATATATACATATATATATATATATATATATATATATATATATAGATGGCGTAGTATTTGGGCACGGTGGTTTAGTGGTTAGCATGTTCGCCTCACACCGCCAGGATCCGGGTTCGATTCCCGTCTCGGCCATGTGTGTGTGGTGTTTGTGCATGTTCTCCCCGTGCCTCAGGGGGTTTTTCTCCGCGTTCTCCGGTTTCCTCCCCCGGTCCAAAAACATGCACGGTAGGTTTATTGGCACCTTGGAAAATTGTCCCTAGTGTATGAATGTGTGTGTGCCCTGCGATGGGTTGGCATTCCATCCAGGGTGTATCCTGCCTTAATGCCCATAGACGCCTGAGATAGGCACAGGCTCCCCGTGACCCGAGGGAAGATCGGATAAAGAGGTAGAAGATGTATGAATGAATGGCGTACTATAAATATGAAGCCGCTTCTGAAACAAACAGATCTGGACCACATGGAAACATTTGGGAGGTTATAAACCATCAGCATTCTGTATACGTATGTGCGAGACTGGGTTTAGTCTGTCTCCGTAAGTCTGGGTGGTCAACGCTAAACTTAGCGACATGCTACTAGGCAACAGGAAGCTAAAACCATGTCTGCGGAAGACGTCGCGGAGCTCGGTGTTACTTTTACTGACCCCTATATTAGACACCTACCTTATTTGTATACCTTGTCCGATACGCTGCCGGAGACTCCCCCCACCCCCGAACATCTTTTATTAGCAAAGGTTTTACCGTATCTCTTCATGCGACAACACTGGAGGAATGTACACTTTGCTGGGACATAAAGTAGCGCCGCTTGTGTAGCAGGGTAAATTTGCCGTCTCTTCGATATAACCCAACACACAGCCACACAATTGAGTACACTCCGAGGTGAAAATGTCCAGATTGGGCCCGATTTAGCCGTTTTTATTCTCTCTCTCCGGTGTGTCATGTAAGTCGTTAGTGTCGTTAGGGCCCGGGTGTGAATGGGGAGCATTTGGCGTTATCGCTCTCACTCTCCTGTCAGTGCTGGGAATTCTGGAACCATGTCCTGTGGTCTGATGAGACCAACATAACATGGTTATAACTTGGGGAGGAGTACATTCATTCATTCATTTATTCATCTTCTACCGTTTTATCCGATCTTCCCTCGGGTCCCGTTGCCTATCTCAGGCGTCTATGGGCATTAAGGCAGGATACACCCTGGATGGAATGGCAACCCATCGCAGGACACACACACACACACACACACACACACACACACACGTTCATACACTAGGGACAATTTTCCAAGGTGCCAATCAACCTACCGTGCATGTTTTTGGACCGGGAGGAAACCGGAGAACCCAGAGAAAAACATCCTGAGGCACGGGGAGAACATGCAAACTCCACACACACACACACACACACACACACACACACACATGGCCCGGACGGGAATCGAACCCGGACCCTGGCGGTGTGAGGCGAACGTGCTAACCACTAAACCACCGTGCCCGGTAGGAGTACAAAGACAAGCAAATACAGTGAAGCATGGTGGGGGCAGTGTAGCGGTCCGCGGCTGCACGAGTGCCGCCTGTACTAGGGGGCTGCAGTCCAGTGAGGGGAACCATCAGTGCTGTGACGTACTGAAGAAGAGCATGATCCGGCTGCAGGGCAGTGTTCCAACATGATAACAGTACCCCAAAGACACCTCAAAGAAGCGAAAGAGCCTGTAGGTGAAACCCTGTTGAGTATTTGCGGGCCTCCTCATCACACGGGTTGCCAACGTCCACCAGCTCCTGCATGTCCTCGCGGAGGAGGGGACGAAGACTCCGGTGGGAAATCTGGGAAGCTCTGGTGAACTCCATGCCCAAGAGGGTTAAGGAAAATAATGGTGACCATGCAAAATATTGACACCTTGGGCCCATTTTGGACTTTTGTGGCCAGTGTGTGTGTGTGTTGAGATATTTTGAGGGGACGGCAAAATGTACACTGTTATGCAAGATATACACACACTACTATAAAAAATGTTAAGGAGGGGGTACTGTGAGATACAAGTTTTCACCCACACGGCGCAGGGTCAAAGAGTTCTCGAAGCTCGGCTACTGATCGGAAGGGCGGAGGTTCGGACCCTTCCACCCTTGGTGGACTCTCTGTGCTCCAGAGGGCGCCATATCACGGCTGACTTGTTTAATGTTTATGCATTATGTAATGTTTGGAAAACAGGTTGGATAATGTAATCCATAGATGAGAAAACATGTTTGAGGGGACCGGTAAAAGATGAATGAATGAATAATCATAATTCAAAAATAATAATGAGGTATAATTGGAGTAAAAGGACCTGCAGGGGGGGGGGTTTTGCACGTTCTCCGGGTTCTCCGGTTTCCCCCCGGTCCAAAAACATGCATGTAGGTTGATTGGCACCTTGGAAAATTGTCCCTAGTGTATGAATGTGTGTGTGTGTGTGTGTGTGTGTCCTGCGATGGGTTGGCATTCCATCCAGGGTGTATCCTGCCTTAATGCCCATAGACGCCTGAGATAGGCACAGACTCCCCGTGACCCGATGGAAGATCGGATAAAGCGGTTAGAAGATGAAGGTTTTTCTTTTAGAATGAATGAATGAATGAATGAATAATGATACCGCTGTAGCAAGTAGCAAGCATTTCGCAAGTTCACCTGTAAAATGTATTAAATGTAATGCGTGTATTATTTATTTATTTTTTTATTAAAAGGCAATACGTTACATTTTGTCTAGGGATTGTCTAAAAAGATAACGTTTGCAATATCAGCTTCTATTATACGTTACTGTATCAATTTCTTTCATTCTTGCTTATTCCTGGTTTGTTTATATTGTGTGTCTGATTTGTTTATATGGCGCTATTAGAGCTTGTTGTCTTCTTTGCCTTGGACGAAAGAAAAAAAAAAACCCTCATTACCCTGCCAAGTAAGTGACATGTCTATCAGCGAGAGGTAGAGGCAAGTAAAAATACTGCGGAAGAATGTCCCGAGAGTGTGAGGGCTATATCAGGCATGAAGAGAAGAAGAGAGAGAGAGAGAGAGAGAGAGAGAGAGAGAGAGAGAGACGGACTAATAATACACCTCCATCCATCATACAGGACAACAAGTAATTAGTGTGATCCACCCTGACCAGCTTGTGTTTGTATGTGTGTGTGTGTGTGTGTGTGTGTGTGTGTGTGTGTGTGTGTGTCTAATGGAAAAGGAATTATGATAGGCCAGCTCTCGACAGGTCATGTGATGTTTACACGCGAGGGTTGAAAAGGTTTACGGTACGTTCTGAGAAGACGTTTTTCCCTCGGTCGCGGCGCGGCTGACGCTCCCAACGTATCCTTCCACCTACCGCGTGCACTTTTGGTTTAATAGATCCGTATCGGGCCCCGTCGTAAATCACAGCGGCGACGGAAAAAAAAATTAAAATTTACAACCAACGGGATCTGCTGTCAGATATCCAATATCACGCGAGCAGAAGGAATGGAACATAAATACAAAAGTATATGAAATACAGATGTGTTTAAAAATAATACCAAGCTTTATATATATATAATAGATATATATATATATATATATATATATATATATATATATATATATATAGCTAATATATATAATATATATATATATATTAATATTATATATAATAAAGCTATTTTATTCCGCTAATTTCAATTTAAGCGCCATGACGTCGAGCAGAGAATAAAATCATCACGTTAGATGAAATTAGAAATCGATTTTTAATCCAGTTTGATTCATTAAAGAGCTCGTTATCAGTAAGATCAAAGTAACAGCTATTTATAAATATATCCTTATATATTTTATATTATATATATACATATGGATAGATTATATATAAGATATATAAGTATATATATAAATACATTTATATATATCTATATATATATATATATATATATATAGATATATATATATATATATATATATATATTATATATATTATATATATATATAAATATATAAATGTTTTCATCATTTTCTACATTTAATATATTATATATATATATATATATATATATAGATATATATATATATACACCACACACATCACACACACATACACACACACACACACACATACACATGTATATGATATATATATATATATATATATACATATATATATATATATACACATACTTATTATTTATTTATTTATTTGTATAATTTTATTTCTTTTTTTCCCATACAGCACTTTGTGAAATAAATGTTAATATAAAGCACTTTTTTTGTGCTTTATCTTTTGCCTTACGTTTGAACTCAAGCTTAACATTGAGTCATTTATTAATTATCATTCTTGACATCATGAATTCATAATTAATCATAATTAATTAGCAACATTTCTTATTTATGAGAAATGGCCATTGGGATCAGAACCACAAATTTGGGATTAATTTGGGACCAACGGAATGAACTTTCACTGTAATAAAAAGGACCGGCCGGCCGGTTTGGCGGCCGTGTGGCATGTGTGTGTGTGTGTGTGTGTGTGCAAGTGTGTATGTGTGTGTGTGAGTGGAATGGAAATAGATCGATAGCGAATCTGTTTTAAGGGTGGAGCGTACGCTATCCTGTTCCACACCGTTAACAGATGTGGCAGACGACGTCTCATGTGCTTCACACGCTCCAACTATCACATTACACTTCTCTTTTTAATCCTTTCATCCCGGTGTTATTCCCCCCCTTTCACCCCCCCCCCCCCCCCCCTTCCCGCCCAACCTGTGTGCC
>JACRUU010000010.1:10000512-10005512 GCA_030449085.1 Kryptopterus vitreolus | reverse complement strand
TTAATGGCTATTTTCACTATGTCTCGAATGTGACACCTGGTTAACGGGGACAATGTTGTTGTGTTTGCAAAAATATCGCTACGCAATAGATGATATGTAAATAATGAATGGACATTTCATTAAAACGTATTTTATTTCAGTTCGTTTAAATGTCGTAATAAATTTAACGATTATGGTGATCAGATAACATCAAACAATAAACGCCTCTACTCACCCTACTGACCTTACTATCTGAATGTGACTTACACCTGGTTAACGGGGACAATGTTGTTGTGTTTGTTTAGTCTATGTAATTTCGAAATACAATGTAGAAAAAGCCGACTTTGGTGTCTTAAGGTGCAAAATAAGATATGACTCATATGACTCATATTCTCATATGACTCATATTCTCATATAACTCATGTATGATTCATATAAATCATATATGACTCATATTCTCATATGACTCATATTCTCATATAACTCATATATGACTCATATGACTCATATATGACTCATATTCTCATATGACTCATATTCTCCTATAACTCATATATGTCTCATATGACTCATATATGACTCATATTCTCATATGACTCATATTCTCATATAACTCATATATGACTCATATGACTCATATTCTCATATAACTCATATATGACTCATATAACTCATATATGACTCATATGACTCATATTGCAAACCCGTCATTTGGGATGCTTTTCATAAACTACCCCCCCCCAACGTCATGTTTGTTGTTTGTTAACCTCTCTGCAGTAGCCCTGCCCCCTGAGAAGATTGGCGGCTTCGTCGGAGAAGACAAGATGCAGCAGAAGGAGAGCGCTACAGCCGCGCCACACAAACAACTGCAGTTCGAGGTGAGGTTCCTGAAGCGCTGCTGCCTGGCCGGTGCCTCATATGGTGTGTAACAGTGTGGTGTTTAGATGACACAAGACAGATGTGTTTAGTCAGGGAGGAGATTTTGAATACCTGCTTCTCCTGGCAACACTGCTCTGAGCTAAACAAAGTACACACACACACACACGACCATCAATTTGAGAAATGTGTTAGATCATCTTTCGTACCCTATATTCCTGTCGTTGCGTCCAGGTCTGGATATTATCACGCATGGGTCACGCTGAGAACCAATCACTTTTCCCCACCTCACACTGCAGCTCGATTACGCAAAGCCGGTACACTGTTCGTTGATACTTTTTGACTATTTTAGTTTGAAGTGTAAAATATGGGACGTGGCTCCTTTAAGAATTGTGTTCCGGTTGCTTTTCCATATAAACTGGTGATACGGTGTTTAGGTTATACGGAAGCGCTTTAGTGCGTTCAGTAAAAATGTGCTTTATTGCGTTTCTCACGTACACAACAAACCCAAATGAAGTTCATAACAACTACATTGTCCTTAATAAGCTCTACATTGACTTTATTAGAATGAGGGCTGTCAGTCGAATCAAATAGTTAATCGCAATTAATGTTCCATACATGAATACTTTTCATGTTTCCAATACTGTCACTGTAACAGATGTTATAATTATATATATTTCACTCAAAATATCTCCCTTTAATAACATTATTGGTCATTTAAATGATTATTTTAATATGAATTTCTTGTTAATGTCAATGTTATTTTGTTTAGTGTTGGTTTGAAGTGTCAAATATGGGACGTGGCTCCTTTAAGAATTGTGTTCCGGTTGCTTTTCCATATAAACTGGTGATACGGTGTTTAGGTTATACGGAAGCGCTTTATTGCGTTCAGTAAAAATGCGCTTTATTGCAGTAATACGGATTTGGGAATGCGATGCGCTTGCGTAAGGTTCCGTACGGTAATATACGCTAATATAGTGAGGAGATCGTACCTGTTGTGAAATGTATTTCTTTATTCGTTTATTGTTCGAGTTTCGTTCATTCGCCGACACGACGCAGAGTGCAGGAGCAGATCACTCACATAGTAACGCACACTGCGTTATAACGCCTTAATAACATTAGCGCCGTTAAAAAAAAGTCATTTCGCGTTAACGGGTTATTAAACTTTGACTGCCCTAATTAATATACAAATGTCCAAAGTTTTTTTTTTTTTCTGAAATAGCCAATTATATTAACGGCATTATTTATTTATTTATTTATTTAAATCCCCACACAGTAACTCATCATTGTGTCGCTTGAATAAGCAAAATTCACCATCGCTTAATATCATCTAATTATTTCAAATGACTTCTTTTTTATCACTTCCCTCCCTGTCATCCCGTCCTTCCTTCCTTCCTTCCTTCCTTCTTTTGCCTAGTGCCTTTCGCAATTTAAAAAAAAAAGAAATGCAAGATTCAGCACCTTGAATCTCATTAACACCTCGATGCATGGATTTATTTACACTCCTATAAAAAATTTAATATGTTTGTTTTTGCTTTGTATCAGATATTATAATTTCACAATCACATGCATCGACATGGCATTGGAGGAACTCGTATGTTAAATTGCCTGGAAGCGGTTTGATGCGATTTCGCAACAATCGTCAACAAGGGGTTAAATTTTTAAATATTTCAATATTTCGTACAAAGGATTCTAATATTGGCATCATAGACTGGGTTCAGTGTTTTATTTGTTTACTTCCTGTCTTGTACGTGATGCTTGGGGTATAAACAGTGAAGCGTCACAAATAAAATAATATAAAATGTCTTGTGTTCAGTATTTATCGTGACCAGGAGAATCACGTACAAGACAGGAAGCATACAAATAAAATACTGATTTTTTTCTTTTCTTTTTTTTTTAATAAAATAGCTTATTTTTAAATAAGATTAAATTATACAAATACTAGGGGCACGGTGGTTAGCACGTTCTCCTCACACCGCCAGGATCCGGGTTCGATTCCCGTCTCGGCCATGTGTGTGTGGAGTTTGTCCATGTTCTCCCTGTGCCTCAGGGGGTTTTTCTCCGGGTTCTCCGGTTTCCTCCCCCCGGTCCAAAAACATGCACGGTAGGTTGATTGGCACCTTGGGGAAAATTGTCCCTAGTGTATGAATGTGTGTGTGTGTGTGTGTGTGTGTGTGTGTGATGGGTTGGCATTCCATCCAGGGTGTATCCTGCCTTAATGCCCATAGACGCCTGAGATAGACACAGACTCCGCGTGATCCGAGGGAAGATCGGATAAAGCGCTAGAAGATGAATGAATATACAAATACTGATTTTTTAAAAATTAAATACCTTATTTTTATAACAATAAATTATACAAATACACATTTTTTTAAATATAATACTTTATTTTTAAATATGATTAAATTAGACCAATAAAATATCTTACTTTTAATAGATGAGGTGAAAAAAAAAGTTATTAATAATTTTCAGATTTGTTTTCAAATTACTGGTCAAAATTTTTCATCTCTTATTTGCACATTTGTCCCTTTTTGACTCGAGTGGCGCGAGAGAGTTATAAGCCATATATAAACAGTTATAACATATATATATATACATTTCTTTCCTTTTTCGGTAAATAAGTGCGTAAATATTGATTATTGATATTTTTCTTGATCAGGAGTTGGAGTGTGCTGTTTCAGTGGAGGAGGACAACAGGCAGGAGTGGACGTTCACTCTGTATGACTTTGACAACAACGGCAAAGTCACAAGAGAGGTGAGGCACACACACACACACACACACACACACACACACACACAAATACAGGTGAAGCGTTAGGTCTAAATAAAGGGCTTTACATTCCTACACCTGTCTCTCTATTGGAATTTCACTTCACCACCAGGTGGCACTGTTGTGTCCTTATTTAGTGAATGGTGTGCTACTCTATACTTGTCCGGATGTCTTATAGCGTTGCACGGGGAGTCTGTGTCTGTCTCAGGCGTCTATGGGCATTAAGGCAGGATACACACTGGATGGAATGTCAACCCATCGCAGGACACACACACGCACTCACACACACACACACACACACACACACACATTCATACAGGAAACCGGAGAACCCGGAGAAAAACCCCCTGAGGCACGGGGAGAACATGCACAAACTCCACACACACATGACCGAGACGGGAATCGAACCCGGACCCTGGCGGTGTGAGGCGAACGTGCTAACCACTAAAACCACCGTGCCCCATCCTCGGATTATTTATTTATTTATTTTTGATTTGTTTGTTTGTTTGTTGTTTGTTTAGGACATCACTAGTTTGCTGCACACAATCTATGAGGTGGTGGAGCCTCCCCCCCCTCGGTGAACCACTCACCCAGCAGCAGCAAAACACTTCGCGTCAAGCTCTCCGTCACGCCGGACGCCAGCCAGAGGTGGAGGAACGGCGGCGGCGGCGTGGCTCATGCCAGCGCAGGTACCGGGAGTCTGCTGTTGTTATTTATTTATTTATTGATTTGGCGACTTATTTATTTATTTATTTTTGTGCATGTGTATGACTTGACGGCTGAAAGTGAGAGGATTAAGAGAGAGAGTGTGTGTGTGTGTGTGTGTGTGTGTGTTGTGTGTGTGTTTATGAGCTATTATATGCACTATGCATTTGAGCAGTGGGCTTTGATAACTGAGTCTTCAAACCGCATCAGATGCTGCTATATTAATGAAGTGTGTGTGTGTGTGTGTGTGTGTGTGTGTGTGTTGTGGGTGCGTGCGTGCGTGCGTGCGTGTGTGTGTGGTTTAGCTTCATCAGTTGAAATAGAATAAATGAAGCATTGTTTTTTTCCTCCTCTTTTATAAATCTTCAAAGTAGAAAGCAAGGAACAAAGGAATGTTTCTTTCTTTGCAGGACTGTGTGTGTGTGTGTGTGTGGTGTATGCGTGGTGTGTGTGAGTGTGTGTGTGCGGCAAGTGTGTGATGCGGTGTGATGCCGAGAACTCAGCGCTGTTTTCTTGTGATTTAATGCTACTCTCTCTCTCCCCTCTTTCTCTCTGTGTGTGTGTCCCTCTCTCTCTCTCTCTCTCTCTAGCTCTCTCTCTGTCTGTCTCTCTCTCTCTCTCTGTCTCTCTCTCTCTATCTCTCTGTTGTCTCTTCTCTCTCTCTCTCTCT
>JACRUU010000010.1:9995402-9999757 GCA_030449085.1 Kryptopterus vitreolus | reverse complement strand
GTTCGCCTCACACCGTCAGGGTCCGGGTTCGATTCCCGTCTCGGCCATGTGTGTGTGGAGTTTGTGCATCTTCTCCCCGTGTCTCAGGTTTTTTTTCTCCGGGTTCTCCGGTTTTCTCCCCTGGTCCAAAAACATGCACGGTAGGTTGATTGGCACCTTGGAAAATTGTCCCTAGTGTATGAATATGTGTGTGTGTGTGTGTGTGTCGTGTGATGGGTTGGCATTCCATCCAGGGTGTATCCTGCCTTAATGCCCATAGACGCCTGAGATAGACACAGACTCCTTCCGTTTTTGAACGCTTCTTTGTTAACAGCATTTTTCTCACACCTGCCTAAAACTTTTGCACACTGCTGTTTGTCTGTATTTATAAATAGTAGTATGAAGTATTTGCTTTCATGATTTTGTTGATGACACTGTAGGCGTCATCACAGCGACCATCACACGCAGCAGGGCTGCCAGAGACACTGCGTCGATGAAAATCTGGAAAGAAGGAATCACTATCTGGACCTGGCCGGCATCGAGAACTACTCCTCTCGCTTTGGGACAGGTTCGTTAGCGCGACACACACACACACACACACACACACCACTTCCGAAGTCTGGTTTAATGACATTTTCTGTCGCAGAATGTGACAGACCAGTATCCCACTGTTGTGTGAACACAACACAACCTCTGTCCCTGTAAACTGGCATTATTTTGAATATTTTTATTCATATTTTGATAATAAATAAAACATTTATTAAACATATTTGATATTTGTTTTACCCTGGATATGATTCTTTTCATATTCATTTCTTGTTCATTTTTTGTTTAGTGTTGGTTTGAAGTGTAAAATATGGGACGTGGCTCCTTTAAGAATTGTGTTCCGGTTGCTTTTCCATATAAACTGGTGATACGGTGTTTAGGTTATACGGAAGCGCTTTATTGCGTTCAGTAAAAATGCGCTTTATTGCAGTAATACGGATTTGGGAATGCGATGCGCTTGCGTAAGGTTCCATACGGTCATATACGCTAATATAGTGAGGAGATCGTACCTGTTGTGAATGCGCAGCTAGTAGGTGTAATTGGGGGAATTTAGGAATTTATTTGTCACATAAACATTACAGCACAACTTATCCCAGATTGTTTCTGGGTTTAGAGCTCAGGGTCAGACATGATACAGCGCCCCCTGGAGCACAGAGACTTAAGGGCCTTGCTCAAGGACCCAACAGTAACAGCTTGGCGATACCGGGTCTCGAACCCCCGACCTTCCGATTAGTAACCTGGCGCTTTAAACGCACTGAACTGCTCGTTAACAGTAAAGCATAGTCACGATTGTGCCGATCACAAGACTCACCTAACTTTCCTCCTTTCCAGCTGCGTCCTCCACCGAACCTCCCAAACCCCATCCCGCGTCCCGTCCGTCCAACCAGACTCGCTCGCGCTCTCAGGAGGCGGAGAACGGACACGGCCATCCGGCCCACCACCATCGGCGCTCGCACACCATTTCATCCGAGACCCCCGCCGCTCCAGACGGCCTCTGCCTCCGCCCCCGAGCCCAGGACTCGGCTCACCACTCTCACGCCGTCCGATCGCCCAAAACCCAACCTTCCTGTGGCCGGGCGACGAAGCTCCGCCCGGCTCCGCCTCTCGCTCCGCCCGTCAACCCTGCACCCCATCAGATCTCCGCACCTTACCGCAGACACAAACAGAGGCCCAGGGAAGGGCCTCCGGCGCGAGGCCGCGGTGCAGGACCGGTCGTGAGCTCGGGACAGGCGGTGGAGAAGGAGCAGGTGCGGGAGCTACCCAGCGTGGTGCTGTACGACGGCGGCCTGGCGCAGGTGGTGCAGCGGCACGAACACCACCACCATCACGAGCATCACTACCACTACCACCATTTCTACCAGTCGTAAAAAAAAGAAATAACAAAGCAAGGCAGAGCGAGACGGGTTCTGGGGCCGAGACGGACAGACAGACGGACATGCAGGAACCATGATATTCAGGCTTGGAAAGGGCTATAATCTCTCGCTTTATTTTCTCTTCCTCTCGGACGACGCGGTCGGATGTACGTTGGCGAAAACGTCCTCGGCCGGAAAAAAAAACCACGCAACTCGTTAGCGTCTGTGCATGAGTTCAAGTTTAATATAAATGATATGAAGTCCCTTAAAACGCTTATGACTGTTAAATAAAGTGTCGTGAAGAATGAAGGAAAAGGAGATACAGGAAGCTCCTGTGTGTGTGTGTGTGTGTGTGTGTGTGTGTGTGTGTATAATGTGTATGCATGTATGTACAGTATATGTGTGCGCCTATATTGCCTACAGCGTCTTTTTTCGACGCCACTCCTGTTATCCGTTATCGCCACTCGAAAAACCACTGGGGAGGGGGGGGGGGGGGACCCGCTTCCCATCATGCAATAGGCTTCAAAGACTGTGAGGGATTTGGGGGTGTAAACAACAACAAGGAAAACATGAAGAACGTTAAAGAAGGAAACTTAATCTGCTGCTACCTCTAGTATTATGATTTGAATTGTGGAGAAAATTATTTTTGTTTGTGTTTATTGTTTTGTTTTTTTTTAACGATTCAACACCAATTGACCGTAAATATACTGCAGACTTTGTTTATTTGTAAACAAGGAGATTTTTTTTTTTTTTTTTTTTTTTTTGCCAGAGACCAGTTTAAGACAAACAATATCATCCCTTTTTGGTTTCTTTCTTTCTTTCTTTCTCTAAAATGTTTGTTTTTTTCTCAGCCCTGATTTCTCAGTATTTTGTTGTTGTTGTTGTTGTTGTTGTTGTTGCTGTAAAGACCACTAAGTATGAAAGATTCCTAGCACATTGAAGTGATATAGTAGTATATAGCGATATACTGTACGGAGATTTGCCTTTTTCAGGCAACGTGAATCTGCGCCGGGTTTGTGAATGAATGAGTGCAAATGTTTGTACACCCCTGAGGGAAAAAAAAAACAAAAAACAAAAACAAAAATGTGTTTAAAGAAATGTACTTTATACCAGAAAGACCTTTGTTATCCCAGTAATGTATGATTATTGAAAATTACACAAAGGATATTAGATTTCAGACGCTTGCAGCCGTCTTTGTGCTTTTTTTTCAGTAATGTATGATTGTGTGTGGTGTGTGTGTGTGTGTGTGTGTTTGTGTGTGTGTGTGTGCGAGAGAGGGAGATACAGTATTAAAAGGCAAGAATTGCTATATTGACACATTGAAGATCTCACGTCCCTCACGATCTCCTTTTTCTTTTTTCTCTTTTTGTGTCACTTCGTAAAGTAAAAGGGCTCTGGACAAAAAAAAAAAAAAACAAATGTCATTTTTAAAAGCGTATTTTATTTTTTAAAGGCCTAAATTATGTCTAATTTTCTAAAAGGAAATATAAAAAAGTGACATTACATGTAACTAGAGTATTTTTCAGTGTGCACTTGTTTTCAATTTTCGCCGGAGCTTATGTTTGGTAATATGGTGTGTGTATATATATATATATATATATATATATTATATATATATATATATATATATATATATATCCACAAAGACACCCTATTAGTTTGTGTGTGTGTAATACGTATATATTATATATATTATATATAATATATATATATATATTTATTTTTTTTATTATTATTTTATTATATATTATATATATATATATATATATATATTATTGTATCTCTGTTACCCCTCCACTGCTCCATTTTTTTTTCTATATAAATAAGATAAGGGCGTGTGCCAAATGCTGTAAATGTAATTGTAAATGTAAAAATGCTATAAGTCTATGTAGTGAATGTAAATTAGCGAATACGAAGCTATTTGGGATACGGCCCGCTTTTGTAAAGTTGAAAATAAATGTCCAAATAAATTTAGTGCGAATAAATCAAAAATCAAGCGTTACTGTAAAAATCAACCAGTCAATCAAAATTGCTAACATTTACGATTCAAATATGAACCTTTGTTTCCTTGTAATTGTTGCCTCTATGTGATACGAAAGCAAAATGTAGCATCACTAACAACGTTCTGTTTTCATCAAGGATTAAATGAAAGACTTCGAGCTGAACGAGGTTTGGTTAATTTTTTCTTGTTGCATCCAAACAAACGTTTGTTAGAACAGACAAAAGTCGAATTTCAATCGGGATTTCGGGATTTGATTCGGAACGGTTTGAAAATAGGAAAGTAGGATTGAAAATGAAAGCTTTCCGAACGTTTTGCCGATGTTTGTTTATGCATCTTTATTAGTTGTGGATAATAATGATAAAAAAATAATTATATGAAAACTTGGTGAACTTCATCAATATTAATAGTATTTCAGCATCTGAATGTGAATCCACGTAATATATATAATAATATATATATATATATATATATATATT
>JACRUU010000010.1:9977902-9992902 GCA_030449085.1 Kryptopterus vitreolus | reverse complement strand
TCCACACACACATTCCCGAGACGGGAATCGAACCCGGATCCTGGCGGTGTGAGGCGAACGTGCTCACCACTAAGCCACCGTGCCCCTCTATCTAAAAGTTGGATTTGCTTTATTTTAGTTCGTTTTCTAAGCACTAGAAACACTCGCATTAAAGGTTAAAGGTATTAAAAGTTCACATTCCCAAACTTCCCAAAAAATTTTCAATGAGATGTTTTTATGGTCTTATGTGTCTTAAGGGAGTCAAAAGGGCGGAGTCAAGGGCGGAGTCAAAATGGGTCAAATGTCTTAAACGGCATCGTTTCCTTACTGTTTAAATGATTTTCCCGATAAACCGTTAGAGAGGAGTTGATAAGAAGATTGGAAAAGTTGAAAAGATTATGTTTGTACTACATCAACAACTCTGATAAATATAAACAGCTAAAAGGCAATAATCATGGAGTGGGGGGGGGGATCATATTACATCATCTGTAATAAAACACACACGGAAGGCGTTAAACGGGTTTTATTCAGAACGAAAGAGAACTTTTTTTTGCTGGGAATCACCAGCGTTAGAGAGCAGAGTTCGGAATACGTGGGGGCGGAGCTTAGGGACGAGAACTGTGAACATAAAGACAGGTATTAGTCATAGTACGTATAATCGGTAGCGTGTCCAGACTGTGAATGGATCTCCTAGAGTGGGATGTGGATGTGGATGTGTGTGTGTGTGTGTGTGTGTGTGTGGTTTCCTCACACACTCTAGTTTACAGCAGAGCGTAACGAGGTCCTCACAGCTCCACGCTGAGCTCGCACCAGTCCATCTCCTATATTTAGCGTCTTTCTCTGCAGGCTGGGAGGCGACGAAGGAAGGAAGCTCCAAAAATAAATAAACAAATAAACGTCTCCTACAAGGTGGATGGAGAAAGGAAGGAGTCTCCAGTGTCAGCATTTCTCTTGACTTTTTTTTTTTCTCTTTCCGTTACGCGACGGACAGGGGGGGACGAGGGGGGGGGGGGGGCGAGACGACGGGGAGGAGGAGGGGGGGTTTCAGGGGAGGAGGAGGGAGGAGAGAGGGAGAGAGAGAGAGAGAGAGAGAGAGAGAGAGGCTTAAATAGGGTGGCGCTGTCAGTAACAGGCTCCAGGTGAAGCTGATCAGTACTCAGGAGCCCGTGAGCGCAGGGAAGGTGTATGTTGATAGAGTCAGACTGCGCCGTGAAAAACAAAAAACAAGTTGTTTTGTAATTGTTAAATTCGGTGAATTGGAACGCAAAGAAAGACACTAGGAATATTATATAAATATATATATATATATATATATATATATATATATATATATATATATATATATATATATATATATATATACATACATATTCATTAATTCATCTTCTACCGCTTTATCCGATCTTCCCTCGGGTCACGGGGAGTCTGTGTCTATCTCAGGCGTCTGTGGGCATTAAGGCAGGATACACCCTGGATGGAATGCCAACCCATCGCAGGGCACAACACACACATTCACACACACACACACTCACATTCACACACACACATTCAGGGAATCGAACCCGGACCCTAACGGTGTGAGGCGAACGTGCTAACCACTAAGCCACCATATATATATCTATATATATATATATATATATATATATATATATATATATATATATATATATATATATGAATGAATACATTTTAAAAAGGATGCTGACATGTGTCTCAATTACATTTGCTGAGCGAGAATGAGAGAGGAGAGAGAGAAGAGAGAGAGAGAGAGGAGAGAGAGAGGGAGAGAGAGAGAGAGAGAGAGAGAGAGCTCTCTTTCCCATTGACAGTACTAATGACATGGAGGATGTATATGTCACCTGCATCCTATCAGGCATCTTTTCATCCATCCATTACTGCAACCACCAAGACATAAATAATCACTGTTCAAAGGCTCTTCAAGCCTTCAGAGACACTGAATTAACTGCGGCGTTCAACAAACAGGCTCGGTGTGCTCAGCAGCTGCTCGTACTCTACTACATGCGTTTTCTAGGTTTTAGGTTTTAGGAAAAACCCCATATAGAAATTAAAAATCCGACGAATACAAGCGACAATGCATTAATACAGTAGCAATCAAAGAATCAGGGAGGGGGTGGAGCTCAGTAGTCTAAGGCGCTGGGCTGCTGATCGGAAGATCCGGGTTCGAGCCCCGGTATGGCCAAGCTGCCGCCCTTGGGTCCTTGAGCAAGACCCTTAACCCTCTATGCTCCAGGGGGCGCCGTATCATGGCTCTGACCCTGCGCTCTGACCCCAAATACCAACATCAAGCTGGGATATGCGAAGAAAAGAATTTCACTGTGCTGTAATGTCTATGTGACCAATAAAGGATATTATATATATATATATATATATATATATATATATATATATATATATATATATATATATATATATATATATATAGCTGCATGTTTTATTGCTCGCATAAAATGTGCACGCCAGAAAGAAACGCTGGAATGAATGTGAAACGTTATTATTATTGTTTAAAACTTGTTTGTTGTATATTACACATCCCAGTACACCCATTTGAGCACATACTACTACTACTACTACTACTACTTACTACTACTACTACTACTACTAATAATAATAATAAAGGGGCGCAGTGGTTTAGTGGTTGGCACATTCGCCTCACACCGCCAGGGTCCGGGTTCGATTCCCGTCTCGGCCATGTGTGTGTGGAGTTTGTGCATGTTCTCCCCGTGCCTCAGGGGTTTTTTCTCCGGGTTCTCCGGTTTCCTCCCCCGGTCCAAAAAACATGCACGGTAGGTTGATTGGCACCTTGGAAAATTGTCCCTAGTGTATGAATGTGTGTGTGTGTGTGTGTGTTGTGTGTGATGGGTTGGCATTCCATCCAGGGTGTATCCTGCCTTAATGCCCATAGACGCCTGAGATAGACACAGACTCCCCGTGACCCGAGGGAAGATCAGATAAAGCGGTTTGTAGGTTTTAGATGGTAGTTTTAGAAAAGCGGTAGAAGATGAATGAATGAATGAATGAAAATCCTGCTTGAGCACTGATGCTTCAAAATACAAAACATGTTGTATATATATATTTTTTAAAAGCCCATTGTACAACATATAAACATGTTTTAATGTAGAAAAAGCCTACTCCGGTGTTTTAAGGTGCAAAAATACACTCATATTGCAGGTCCATATCTCTGTGACCCCTCATTAGGGATACTTTTCATAAACCCCCCCCCCCTTCCCCCCTCCGTGAATTGAATATTGCAGAATATGCAGCAATACAGTACGGACATGACAGCCAAAAAAAAACACAACTACACAAAATAAACTAAGAGCAGTAAATAAAAACAAAAGCATAAATAAAAGAGCAAAAAAAAGGGCCACAAATGATTCGATATCCTTCACGAACGTCCTGCTGCTATTCCTTTTCTTTAATCACGCCTTCGAGTGGCAACAGCAGCACCATACAGAAAAATGATGTAAATGTCGGAACATTAGAATGCTGTAAAAGTGTGATCTCCGTGACTTTGAACAAAGTTGCTTTCTAAAGAACAAAGTCTCTTTCTAAATGGTTCGGAAAAAAAAAAAAAAAAAAAAAAAAAACTTTCAGGGAGAAGCAAATGCTTTGTTGATGAAAGAGTGAGAATAAATGGCCGGACTGGTGCACACTAACAGGAGGGATACAGTATTATATCTTTTAATACTATATGTATATATATATATATATATATATATAGATATTATATATATATATATAGTATTAAAAGATATAATACTGTATCCCTCTTGTATATATATATATGTGGGGCACGGTGGCGTAGTGGTTAGCACGTTCGCCTCACACCGCCAGGATCCGGGTTCGATTCCCGTCTCGGTCATGTGTGTGTGGAGTTTGTGCATGTTCTCCCCGTGCCTCAGGGGGTTTTTCTCCGGGTTCTCCGGTTTCCCCCCGGTCCAAAAACATGCATGATAGGTTGATTGGCACCTTGGAAAATTGTCCCTAGTGTATAAATGTGTGTGTGTGTGTGTCCTGCGATGGGTTGGCATTCCATCCAGGGTGTATCCTGCCTTAATGCCCATAGACGCCTGAGATAGGCACAGGCTCCCCGTGACCCGAGGGAAGATCGGATAAAGCGCTAGAAGATGAATGAATGAATGAATATATATATATTTTTTTTTTCGAATAAAAGAATGTGCAATAAATATAGCTGTCAATCGATTCAAATATTTAATCGTGATTAATCGTACGTTTTCAAGGTAGCATAAATGAATCATTTTAATGTTTTTAATCCTGTAACTGTAACAGATGTTATAATTATATACATTTCTCTCAAAATCTCTCCCTTTAATAAGATTTCATATTTATTTTACACTGGAAATGATTCTTTTAATAGTAATTTCTTGTTAATTACAATGTTATTTGTTTAGTGTTGGTTTGTAAGTGTAAAATATGGGACGTGGCTCCTTTAAGAATTGTGTTCCGGTTGCTTTCCCATATAAACTGGTGATACGGTGTTTAGGTTATACGGAAGCGCTTTATTGCGTTCGGGAAAAATGTGCTTTATAGCGTAATACGGATTTGGGAATGCGATGCGCTTGCGTAAGGTTCCATACGGTAATATACGCTAATATAGTGAGGAGATCGTACCTGTTGTGAATGCGCAGATAGTAGGTGTAATTCGGGGGGGAAATTTAGGAAGTGTGAGTGGATGCACCGAACGTTTATTTATTCGTTTGTTGTTTGTCCATTCGCCGATACGACGCAGAGTGAAGGATCGGATCGCTCACATCGTAACGCACACGTAAAGCGTTAATCACACATTAATAACATTAGCGCCGTTAAAGTGAATTCGACAGCAATAACCGACTTGGGCAATAAGTCTTTGCGGTCGCCGCGAGCATCTCTTAACCTTAAGACGGATGAGCAGATCCCTCCGTTGTGGAGAGGATCGCCGTGTGATCACCGAAGCAAACATCCGTATGTGAAAATAAGACCTGATCGGAATAAACGGCGGGACATTGGTTGGTTATATTAGGCGCAAACAGGGAGTGAAAAACGGTCACTAATTTGAGTCGATAGCGAATGAGAGAGAGAACGAGAGAGAGAGAGAGAGAGAGGGAGGGAGAGAGAGAGAGAGACGGACGGCGAAAAAGTTCCATTGGTTTTTTTTTTTTTCTTTTTTTTTTTTTTTTGCAGATCATTGGGGCCTCTTTCTTTTCGGTAACATCAAAGCGAGCGTGGCTGCTTTGATGTGGCAGCATGCTGTTTAAGGTACAGCGTGAATGGGAGGATGTCAAGCTGCAAGGTGCCTCTGTATTTTGCGTGGCGAGCTGTGCCGAGCCGGAGATGAAAGGAGCAAACCGGGTTTGATAATGAATGTCCAACAAGTAGGAGCCATCTTGAGTGGCGGCGCACCCAGCAGGAGTCAGAGCTTACTCTGAACCCTGCCCCCTAGACCGGGTCCTATACCCCCCCACCCCTCCTCCCTCTCCCTTCTCTCTATCTCTCGTTCCTTATCTATCTTTACCCGCAAAAGAAAAAAAAACGGTCTCAGGAGCGAGCTTTAATCTTCTCGTCAATGAAAACGCAAGCCGAGTGCGTACGTACGTATAGGCGCAGACGCCTCGTCTATACGGGACCTCCTTTTGACTGCATCCCTTTTCTCGCCGAGAAACATTTGATCCCCTCTTCCTTTTTTTAAACTCTGGTGTCCCTCAGCTAATTGGGTACCAATTTCGCGGCGACTCCAGTCAATTAGGACGTCGCTTATCAGCTTGCCCGCTTCATCCGTTTGAAGCCATTGTGCCGCTCCGGCCCGTTATTGGTGCCAACATCAGACGGCGAGACTGTCGACTCCGCGGCATCTTTGATCTTCTGTCGGCCGCCTCAAAGGAGCATCTCGCCCCGGATAGGAAGCTCGCAATGTCCTGCAATGATGGAGAACTGCTGATATGCTTTTAATTCACTGTGACTGAAGGCTGATCAAACGACACCAGAACAAGGCACTTGTTCTTGTTTGATCCCGCCGAAATGGAATTGTTGTGCTACGGCATTGATTAGTTTCGCGTCTCCGTGACTGTCGAGAGGACGCGAATTAAACGTTGTACCACAGCGGAATACGTTTTAAAAGAGAGCACGGCCTGATGAGCTAATTCAACTCCCAAATTAGACGCAATTCGTATAGACTCAGAGTCTCAGGTGTCTCTGTTCGCCGTGCTGTATTTGTTTTTGTTTGTTTGTTTGTTTGTGTCCTCTGGGTTTCCTCCCTTCGATAGAAAAATGGCAGTAGGTGTTGGGTGTAGATAAATCACCTCTTGGTGTGAATTAGTGTGTGTAGGGGCATGCAGTGGACTAACATCCCACTCAGGTCTTGTACAGTGTTGTTAGAATCAATTGTGGATGAAGCACACAAACATGGCTTAAATAAATGCACATAATGGCTTAAATAATAGTGCACAATACTTATAATAGTGCACTGCTTAAATAATAGTGCACATGTATATATAATAGTAGCACTGTAAAATATATACTTAAATAAAGCACTATGTAAAATATATACTTATAATAGTTCATAGTAAAATATATACTTAAAAGTGCACTATGTAAAATATATACTTAAATAATAGTTCACTATGTAAAATATATACTTAAATAATAGTGCACTATGTAAAATATATACTTAAATAATAGTGCACTATGTAAAATATATACTTAAATAATAGTGCACTATGTAAAATATATACTTAAATAATAGTGCACTATGTAAACCGTGTACATAAGTAGAAGGATGTAAAAAAAGAATGTAAAACGTGTACAATGTGTAAAATGATTCCCGTCTCTCCCCATGTGTGTGTGTGGAGTTTGTGCATGTTCTCCCCGTGCCTCAGGGGGTTTTTCTCCGGGTTCTCCGGTTTCCTCCCCCGGTCCAAAAAACATGCACGGTAGGTTGATTGGCAACATGGAAAATTGTCCCTAGTGTATGAATGTGTGTGTGTGTGTGTCCATTGATGGGTTGGCATTCCATCCATGGTGTATCCTGCCTTAACACCCATAGACGCCTGAGATAGGCACAGACTGACCCGAGGGAAGATCGGATAAAGTGGTAGAAGATGAATGTATGAATGAATGTTTCTGGCATTCACCACTGCCTTCATTCATCAATGAATGAATGAATGTATCCATGAATAGCTTGTCCATTTTATGCCATGATAACACTATATTTCCCCAAACAGCCTTGGAGTAGAAAATCTTTACCACTGAGCAATAATGGTACTACTCATTCATTCATTCATTCATCTTCTACCGCTTTATCCGATCTGAATGATGAATGTCCTGTAGTGAGCGTTTGCATCGGAATCCTTTTTTTGTTACAGCTAAAACTGCAAGACTGTAAAGTAGACACAGAAGGAACGTTACGTAGGAAGGCGCAGTTAAAACCCTACGCTATTAGAGCGTACAGAAAGGAGTTTTTTTTCTCGGAGGAGACCACGAGGAAGACAAGTTTAACATGTCGGTGCCGTTCGCGGCGGGTCAAGAGCATGAAAGCGAAGCAACGTCGATCTCGGAAGGTGACGAGACGCAGACAGGATAAGAGAGCAACGAGTCCCCGAGCATCCTCCGGCTGGCGATGAAAAGCAGGCTTCACAACATCCCAGCAGCCTGTAGTAATGCACGCGGACCACCAATGATGAAAGCCACATTGGATGCCTCTTAGTTGAATGGAATCCATGTAGGATTTTCAACAGCTGTCAGGCGGAAGAATGCTCAGCGGCGTACGACTGACAAGCCGTTAAACAAAACTGCACAAGCGCGCACTTCATGCGCAGTGTACTGTATGTGACACAGTCAGGGCGTAATTCCTCCCAGAGAGTCTTGTCTTCCGCTTAGAACTGAGCGCGTGCCGTTGCCAGATCTGCGCAAAGCAAACCATTCCTTCTGTCGTCTGGGTGTGAGAGAGGAGAGAGAGAGAGAGAGAGAGAGAGAGAGAGAGAGAGAGAGAGAGAGAGAACGGTCTCGGGACAGTTAAAATAAATAAATAAATAAATAAATAATAAATAAATAATAAACGTAAATAAATAATAGCACGGACGGCACAGAAACGACTGACAGCAAGGAAACGCTTGGAATTTGTTAGCTGTGTAAAGGCCACATAGAAAACACCCTCCCAGTCTAGACAATGTTTTGTTTTTGTTTTTTTTTAAAGTGCATTTGATTTGATTTTACTATGCATACTAACTGTCACTTCTGTTTTCAATTAGCAGAACACCGTAATGAGTGAATTAAGGCTTGGAAAATAATTCATTATTTATTAATTAAAAATAAGAATGTAAACAAGGAAATTATTTTTCTTGGGGCACGGGTGCTTTTAGCGGTTACCTCCAGGGTCCGGGGATTCCACCTCCGCCATGTGTGTGTGTGGAGTTTGTGCATGTTCCGCCCATGTCTCAAGGGGGTTTTTCTCCAGGTTCTCCCGGTTTCCTCCCCGGTCCAAAAAAACATGCACGGTAGGTTGATTGGCACCTTGGAAAATTGAAAAATCAAGTCCATTAGATAAATATAAATCAAGTCATTAAGGCTTAATTGAAAACTCTATGGCATGTATATTGGAGCAGGGTTGGAACAATACACTGCAGGGTTTTGCGAACTGAGTTTGACACGCCTAAAGTTTAGGCCTTGACCATCCGAGCTCATGTGTGCCATGTGCACATGTGGTGTGCTTTTAGCATGTTCCGCATACCAAAATGTTCATTCCAAGGTCTCTCAATTAAAGTATGTAAAAAATGGGGTCAGTTTAGGGCCTCGTGCTCAAACAACATCATATTCATTAATTCATTCATTCATTCATGCCATTTTCCCGTCAATCCATTCTCTGCGGACACACACCCAAAAAAACATGCTTCCATGGTTGAAAAACCCCAGGTTGTCATTCGCAAAAGGCGAAAAGCGTGCCTCCGCCATTGTTCTCAAATGGATTTGCGTTGTATCGGGTTTTTCCGGATTTCTCCGGTTTCCTCCCAGGTCCAAAAAAACATGCACGGTAGGTCGATGATTGGCACCTTGGAAAATTGAAAAATCAAACGTCATTAGATCCATTAGATAAATAGTCATTAGATAAATATAAATCAAGTCATTAAGGCTTAATTGAAAACTACTATGGTATGTATATTGGAGCAGGGTTGGAACAATACACTGCAGGGTTTTGCGAACTGAGTTTGACACGCCTAAAGTTTAGGCCGTGTTTTGCGTTACGCTTTTTTTTTTTGCTGCACATCGCAGTGCTCGTCCTCCATCTAGCGTATAATATCGGTATTGCATGTCATGTTAAAGGAATTTTCACGTCTTAATTCATTCTCAGTATCATTAATCCAGTAATAGTCCTCAGAAGCAGCAACTGCATGACTGCGTTTTAAAATAAGATATATTCGCATCTTTAGATATGTTTTTATTTATTATTATTATTATTATTATTATTATTATTATTATTATTATTATTTTGCTCAAAATACTGGAGTTTTTGGACAGTTAAAGTCTCCTTTAGTACAGCTAGAAGAATCGGTCTAAAACCTTTTGGTCAACAGCATGAAAAAAAAAAAGAAAAAGAAAGAAAAAACTCATTTCATTCAATTTTTTTTTCTCAAAATGCATCTTAGATGATATTTTATAGTCGCTTTATGCAACAATATATATATTATATATATATATATATATATATATATATATATGCAATGAACTGAACAATATATTTAAGTGCTGTTTTCTTTTTTTGATCATTTTGTTTGTGTTTTTCTTATTTTTTCATCTCTCAAGTCTTGTACAGATTTTATTTAAGCATTACAACAAATGAATGAGTTATGAATTAAACTCAAAAATTGATTTTTCTTCGTCCTAATAAATAAATAAATAAATAATAAATAAATAAATAAATAATAGATAAATAAAGCCCCGCCCCACCCCAATATTAAACTATACAAAAAAAAAAAAAAAACTGCTATACCCACAAAAAACAAACAAGCAATAAAAATACAATCAAACAAATAAATAACAGGCAAACAAACAGCTAAATAAAAAACAAAAATCTAACAAACAAACAATGACACTATGCATAACACGCAACTCTTCTCAATTCCGGTTCTATTGCTCACTATCGTTTCACTTTCCGTTCATCCCTCGCTACTACAGCAAAGAGGAAATCTCCCTGCATTCACACGAAAGATTTACATACAGGATTATTATTATTATTATTATTATTATTATTATTATTATTATTATTATTATTTGTTGTTGTTTATATCCATGCAATAAATCCGGGCGTTTGTGCAGTAAATAAATCGACGTATGGACTTTCTCCCTTCGCATCAGCGGCGGAATGAGGAAGAGCTCAGGAGTCCCTTTGAAAGGAGAAGAGGATCAGTTCACGGCTCTTCAGACGGTTTCAGGCGGTGTGAGAAGCTTTTCCACTCTTAAACCGTATTACATGTGAACGCTCCATGATCCGGGATTTAGAACACGGCGTTTATAGTGACTTGGCAGCGTGGGGTGTGTCAACAAACCCCCGAACAACACTTCCCTATGATCAGCGAGGCGTAATGAACATAACGACGCGTCTTGACGCTTCATAAGGACCCTCGTGTGTGGATTTTCATCCGAATTCATTCTTTTCTTTTTATTATATTTTTAAATCATGTGTATTTTTAATGGAGGATTGGACAAGTTATTTGATGTTGACATCACCCTGATGGAACTTGAGGAATTTTTTTTTTTTTTTTAATGCCTAAAAATATTTAAACGCTTTATTTGGTCACTTGGAGGATTGTTTGCAGCACCACATGATTATTTATTTATTTGTTTTTTACCTTTTTTTTTTTCATTTGAAACATTTAGACCATTTAGACCTCTTTTGGTCTAAAGGAAGTCGATGACACGATGACCTTCTGGGGTGAGATGCTTTATTTTCTAGAAATAGAAGCGTGTGTAGAAAATGTATACTAAGTGTACGAATTCTGTGTTAGGAAATATCTTCCTCCTAATATCGAACGTCAGTTTGGCAGCCACCTTTCCGTCGTACGTCGTTATGGACATGAGCGAAGGTTGCACTGCAAAAAATACAAGGACGGACATTTCTATGGCTTATTTCTAGAAATGATGTCCTGTTTTTTTTTTTTTTTTTACATGAAAGGTTAAAAAAAATCACATACTGCATATTAGATACTAAAAAAGGAAGATAATTGTACTTGTTCAGTCTAGGCAAGTAAATGTGAACTCCTTTTAAGCAAAATTTTCACTATAAATAAGTGTGTAATATAATATAGTATAATATAAAGTGTGTGTTGAGATCATTTTACGACCAATACTGCTTAATCTATAAAAATCTATATTAAGCAAAGATTCATTTTATTTGTCAATACATACAATATTTGTACCTGTCAAGGAGGTGGGATTTCAGTGGATAAGACATTGGGCTGTGGACCAGAAGGTTACGGGTTAAATCCCACCACCAGCAAGCTTCTACAAGAACTTATAATATAAAACTCTCTCTCTCTCTCTCTGTGTGTGTGCATATATATATAGATATATATATATATATATATATATATGAGAGAGAGAAGAGAGAGAGAGAGATGAGAGAGAGAGAGAGAGAGAGAGAGAGAGAGAGAACACACACAAACACATCTTCATTACCCAAGTGAGGAAAGGACGAAGAAAAGAAATATAAACAGACAAAAGAAAGCAAGCAAGAAAGAGATAAATAAAAAAAGATAAACCGAAAGAAAGAAAAACCAAAAAGACAAAAAAATACAAAAAGGAAGACAGAGAAATAAAAAAAGATCACAGAAAGAGAGAAAGAAACGAAAGAAAGAATAAAAAAAAAGAAAAAGACAAGAAAAAGATAAGAGAAGATAAAAAAGATCAACAGAAAGAGAGAAAGAAAAGAAGAGAGGAATGAAAAAGATAACTAGAAAGACTAGGAAAGAAAAGAAAGAAAGAAAGAAAGAGAAGAAGAAGAAGAAGAGAAAGAGAGACAAGAAAGAAAGACAAGGCTAGAAAAGTATGAAAGAAGATAAAGCAGAAAGTGGGAAGAGAAAGAAGGAAACCCTGATGAATACAAAAGATAAACAGAAAGGAAAGAAGAGAAAGAAAGAGATGAATAAAAAAGATAAACAGAAAGAAAGAAAAACCAAAAAGACAAAAAGAAAGAAAGAGAAATAAAAAAAGATAAACAGAAAGAGAGAAAGAAAGAAAGAAAGAAAGAAAGAAAGAAAGACAAATCAGAGAAAAAAAAAAACGCTTGAATGTGTGCTTTTTTTGGGCTAGTTTAAGTATATATAAATATATAAATTAACATTTTTAGATGTAAGTGAATTTTGCGTGTCCACAAAGAGCATTTTTAACGTAATATTAACATTCATTCATTCATTCATTTTCTACCACTTAATCCGATCTTCCTTTGGGTCACGGGGAGTCTGTGTCTATCTCAGGCATCTATAGGTATTAATGCAGGATACACCCTGGATGGAATGCCAACCAATCACAGGACACACACACACACACAAACACACACACATTCATACACTAGGGACAATTTTTCCAAGGTGCCAATCAACCTACCGTGCATGTTTTGGACCGGGGGAGGAAACCGGAGAACCCGGAGAAAAACCCCCCTGAGGACACGGGGAGGGGGGAGAACATGCAAACTCCACACACCCACATGACCGAGACGGGAACTCGAACCCGGATCCTGGCGGTGTGAGGCGAATGTGCTAATCACTACGCCACCGTGCCCACCTAATATTAACATACGTTGTGTTTAGTAAAGATGCTACAAAAAGCTGCAATACATTTTTAGAGGCATTTTATTTCGCAGAAATGTAACCGCGCTGTGACATATCCAATACTATTAAATACAGTCTATACATATGAAGCAAAGTCATGTGTGCACAGCAGCTGGTGCTAAAACAGAGGACAGAACTTTTGCGAGCACTGTGCTGCAGTGGCACGACTGAACCTTTGGATTCGGTGCTTGACTTGCTGCTGTGCTGGGAGGTGATCATTTGGGAAGACTACCACAACATCCAGGGCCTGGCCAAACCCCTCTGCTCCAAAATCCGGGACCTTCTGGACTTGGCGTACACCAAAGGCGATGAGGCGTGCACTCTGTTATTGGCAGCTATCGATCAACTCTTACCCGAGGCCCAGAAAGCCGGACTTTGCTTTGGGAAGGGTGATCCCAGGTCGACGGACACCAAGAAGACTCCCACGAGTGCGAGTGAGGCTTTGCTGGTCGACAGGCCGGCACTGGTGAAGACGATCCGGGACGATTTGGATGGCGTGGTGGATGCCCTGTTGGAGTCTGGGTGCCTTACGTCGCAGGACTTTGACGAGATATTGCTACCGGTGTACACTCGTTCGCAGAAGGTAAGACGTTTCCAAAGCGACTCGTTCCGGATTCTGTTTGCGCCCAAGTCGGTTACAGTTCCCTTTTGTTTCTGGTTAGGTTCGGAAGTTGTTAGACCAAGTGAGGTTCCGAGGGGAGGGTGCTGCTCACACTTTACTGCAGTATCTAGAGAAGACAGACAGTAAGCTGCAAAAAGAGGAAAAACATCTCTCAGCCGGTATGTATGTATGCGTGTATGTATTTTCCCCGTGTTATGCTTGTGCTTGTCAGTCAAACCGGATCTACGACAATCGAGAATTCGGGCTCTCGCTACACACACACAGGACTCACACACACTCACACACCATCCACACAGCATTCCATTGCTCTATTTATCTGCCTCATTACTGGCCTTTGTTATTCATTCATTCATTCATCTTCTAACGCTTTATCCGATCTTCCCTCGGGTCACGGGGAGCCTGTGCCTATCTCAGGCGTCTTTGGGAATTAAGGCAGGATACACCCTGGATGGAATGCCAACCCATCGCAGGGCACACAAATTCACATTCACACACTGGGGGCAATTTTTCCAAGGTGCCAATTCAAACCTACTGTGCATGTTTTTGGACCGGAGGGGGGACCGGAGAAAAAAACCCCCCTGAGACACGGGGAGAACATGCACAAACTCCACACACACATGGCCGAGACGGGAATCGAACCCGGACCCCCCTGACGGGGCTTGGTGTGAGGCGAATGTGCTAACCACTAAGCCACCGTGCCCTGGCTTTTGTTATAATGTTTATTATATATACTGCTCTCACTGACAGTGCTACTGTTTACATGCACATTTTACACATACACTGTTTATCACTCCTGTTCTATTTGTTCAGTTGCACACCAGCCAAACTGCGATACAAACTTTGCACTACGTCACAGTGACGGGTCGTTGTTGTGTTTTTTATTTTATTTTATTATATTGTGTTAGTTGTTTGTTATGCACGGTCTTCGTGTTGTCAACACAGTCTTGTTCTGTCTTTGCGCTGTTTGCACCACACGATGCACTTTATGTATCTAGCACAAACTTAGTCTCGTCCTCAGCATTGTGTTCTTGTGTTTGTGTGGTATATGTTGTTTTGTGTAGCACCAGGGTCCTGGAGGAAACGTTGTCTCATTTCACTGTGTACTGCGTCAGCCATATGTGGTTGATATGACAATAATACCTCTTGACTTGACTTGACTTGACCTCGACGGACAACAGCGTTTAACTCGCGATGTTGACGTGACTTTACTGTTGAATCAACTTGTATACCTCACCCCAAGATAGGTCTCTGGACCAGAAGATTGCAGGTTCAAACCCTTGAGCAAGGTTCTTGACCCTGTTGTAAGTTGCTCTGGATATGGGCGTCTGGCAAATAATGTAAAGGTAAGATATAGGACGTCCCTCAGCTTAGGATGTTGTGGCCTTCGTGTGAGTAGTGCTTTTGTCTCGTCAGCATTGTGGTGCTTTACCTGCATAACCATCAATATGAGCAAGGAGGAATTTGAAAGAGCATTCATTCTTGGGTAGGGCGTGGTCTCTTAGTGGTTCGCACATTTGCCTCAGGGTTGGCGGATCGATTCCCGCCTCCACCATATATATGTGT
>JACRUU010000010.1:9930669-9977402 GCA_030449085.1 Kryptopterus vitreolus | reverse complement strand
TTAAAGAACCGCATAATCCATCTTAATCCGCTTAATGCGCCTTCTAATTCCGAGCTCTAACACGCACAACTCTGCCACCTACTGGTGGAAATCATGGTGAAATCATTAAAAGGTCTCAAATGCAAGTTTAAATTAAGTTAATCCTTTTTATGTCTATTTATATTTATAAAATACTGCATATATTTGCATATTTATCTGCACAATTTGGTAGACTTTTGGTAGAATGTGTACAAAGATCAAACAATCTATCTGTTTGTCTATGGATCAGTCTTCCTATCCATCTGTATTTTAATTCAGATTTTTCATTACAGATAATACCAGCTTGTGTCCAGCTTGTTTTCGGTGCATTTTAAATATACAGGATGCACAGATTTTGGAGCTGCATGGTCTGGACAGCGCTGATGCATTGCATACTCCTTTTCCAGTCGGAATTCTGTGTACGTAAATCAGCTCTATCGTATCAAAGATCGTCTCAAACGCCTGAAAAATAATCACTGGGATGTTTTACTTCTGGCTTTTAAGCGTTTTACGACCTTTCAGTACCGTCAGTACACGGTAGGGCTGTGCGATACGGACAAAAGAAGCCCATCACGATTTTCTTGAACAATATTGCGATTTTGATTTCAACATATACACGCAGATATTTTACAGTGTAAAATTTTACTTTACAGTTTTTCAAAGGAAAACAATTAGATATTTATCAAAGACATGTAGCATGTCCCTAAAACAGACATAAGGCGAAAACAATTAATAAATAAAATCGCCTTGACATTTTGTTACACACACACATGTATATATGTGTGTGTGTAATATATATATATATATATATATAGTATAGATATAGATAGAGAGTTATAGATATATATATATATACACTATAATATATGATATATATGCCCAATACATAATATATATATATATATATATATATATATATATATATATATATATATATATATATATACAGACAACGTGGACAAAATTGTTGGTACCCTTTTGGTCAATGAAAGAAAAAGTCACAATGGTCACAGAAATAACTTTAATCTGACAAAAGTAATAATAAATAAAAATTCTATAAATGTTAACCAATGAAAGTCAGACATTGTTTTTCAACCATGCTTCAACAGAATTATGTAAAAAAATAAAATCATGAAACAGGCATGGACAAAAATGATGGTACCCCTAGAAAACACAGAAAATAATGTGACCAAAGGGACATGTTAATTGAAGGTGTGTCCACTAATTAGCATCACAGGTGTTACAACCTTGTAATCAGCCATTGGGCCTATATATATGGCTCCAGGTAATCACTGTGTTGTTTGGTGATATGGTGTGTACCACACTCGACATGGACCAGAGGAAGCAAAGGAAAGAGCTGTCTCAAGAGATCAGAAAGAAAATTATAGACAAGCATGTTAAAGGTAAAGGCTATAAGACCATCTCCAAGCAACTAGATGTTCCTGTGAGTACAGTTGCACATATTATTCAGAAGTTTAAGATCCATGGGACTGTAGCCAACCTCCCTGGACGTGGCCGCAGGAGGAAAATTGATGACAAATCTAAGAGACGGATAATCCGAATGGTAACAAAAGAGCCTAGAAAGACTTCTAAAGAGATTCAAGGTGAACTTCATGCTCAAGGAACATCAGTGTCAGATCGCACCATCCGTCGTTGTTTGAGCCAAAGTGGACTACATGGGAGACGACCAAGGAGGACACCATTGTTGAAAACGAATCATAAAAAAGCAAGACTGGAATATGCCAAACTACATGTTGACAAGCCACAAAGCTTCTGGGAGAATGTCCTGTGGACAGATGAGACAAAAATCGAAGTTTTTGCCAAGGCACATCAGCTGTATGTTCACAGACGAAAAAATGAAGGCATATCAAGAAAAGAACACTGTCCCTACTGTGAAACATGGAGGAGGCTCTGTTATGTTCTGGGGCTGCTTTGCTGCGTCTGGCACAGGGTGTCTTGAATCTGTGCAGGGTACAATGAAATCTCAAGACTATCAAGGAATTCTAGAGAGAAATGTACTAGCCAGTGTCAGAAAGCTTGGTCTCAGTCGCAGGTCATGGGTCTTGCAACAGGACAATGACCCAAAACACACAGCTAAAAACACCCAAGAATGGCTAAGAGGAAAAAAATTGGACTATTCTAAAGTGGCCGTCTATGAGCCCTGACCTCAATCCTATTGAGCATCTTTGGAAGGAGCTGAAACATGCAGTCTGGAAAAGGCACCCTTCAAACCGGACACAACTGGAGCAGTTTGCTCATGAGGAGTGGGCCAAAATACCTGCTGAGAGGTGCAGATGTCTCATTGACAGTTACAGGAAGCGTTTGATTGCAGTGATTGCCTCAAAAGGTTGCGCAACAAAATATTAAGTTAGGGGTAACCATCATTTTTGTCCATGCCTGTTTCATGAGTTTATTTTTTTACATAATTCTGTTGAAGCATGGTTGAAAAACAATGTCTGACTTTCATTGGTTAACATTTATAGAATTTTTATTTATTATTACTTTTGTCAGATTAAAGTTATTTCTGTGACCATTGTGACTTTTTCTTCATTGACCAAAGGGTACCAACAATTTTGTCCACGTCTGTATATATATATATACCTACACACACAACACACACACATATACATGTGTGTGTGTAACAAAAATGTCGAGGCGATCTTTTTATTATTTATTTATTTATTTATTTTCCCCTTGTGCCTGTTATATATATATATATATATACATACATACACCACACACACACCACACATATATATATAAACACATATACATATACATACACAACACACAAACACACAAATACACAAATGTAACAAAATGTCTAGGACAGTCCCATGGCAAAAATGTAGTATGCGTGTGTGAAAAAACAACAACTCAGACGGCAGTCTCCCAAATAAAAACAAGTAAACAACAATTAGAACAATAAAAATCATGCTGTAAAGCGATTTCTAAATCGTGCATGTTCACACTGTCATTCCAATACGATTCCAAATCAGCCCTATTACACAGTGAAGCACTTACACTCCGACGATCATACCTTGAGCTGAATGAGCATGCCCTCGCAGCAGACGCGTCCTGAACACCATAAGTTGTAGATGTGCTCGTTCTCCTGGTTCAGCTTCCCCGTGCTGGTCGGCTCTTTACTCGTCCCGTCGTCACCTGCGCATCGCCCAATAAGGTCTCATTAAAAAGGGGACGGGGTATCGTGGGGAGTTTAAAAACGGGGTCAGGCCGCTCACCGACGAGGGCGAAGTTGCTCTCCAGCAGCTCTCGGTGCGAGTTAAACCAAGCCTGAGCCAGCCTGCTGTTCTTGTTCTTGCCAATGATGTAATTCATGATGTACGCCACGAGACCCGTCACCATCAGGATCTCCATGTAGTAGCTCTCCCAGCTGTTCTGCAGATGTGCTGGCACCTGACACACATCGACAGGGTCCATCAACATCCATCATGCAGAGTGTTAAAGTGGTTCAGGCGTATAAGCGTATTTTTTTTACCTCTCGGTAGATGAGTGTGTCCTTGTTGGACGGGCTGGTCGTATCGTGGCCCTCAAACTCCTCGTTGTCGTACATGCTGTAGATGTCTTGATCCTGTATAAAACAAAAAAACAAACAAATAAACAAACATCTTGGACCATGAAGGTGTGTTTGGCTACATCATGAACGCATGCGAGTGATTTTTCCATTTGAAACATCGTTTGGGAAATTTCAAGACTGGAAACTTTCCACGGGAATGAACAGGAATATAAGGGGAATAAATGAAAACAAACAGGAAACGTACAAAACGGCATGTAACGGGTTCGATTCACGTCTCGGCCATGTGGTGTGTGGAGTTTGTGCATGTTCTCCCCGTGCCTCAGGGGGTTTTTCTCCGGGTTCTCCGGTTTCCTCCCCCGGTCCAAAAAAACATGCACGGTAGGTAGTTGATTGGCAACATGGAAAATTGTCCCTAGTGTATGAATGTGTGTGTGTGTGTGTCCTGCAATTGATGGGTTGGCATTCCATCCATGGTGTATCCTGCCTTAACACCCATAGACGCCTGAGATAGGCACAGACTGACCCGAGGGAAGATCGGATAAAGTGGTAGAAGATGAATGTATGAATGAATGTTTCTGGCATTCACCACTGCCTTCATTCATCAATGAATGAATGAATGTATCCATGAATAGCTTGTCCATTTTATGCCATGATAACACTATATTTCCCCAAACAGCCTTGGAGTAGAAAATCTTTACCACTGAGCAATAATGGTACTCATTCATTCATTCATTCATCTTCTACCGCTTTATCCGATCTGAATGATGAATGTCCTGTAGTGAGCGTTTGCATCGGAATCCTTTTTTTGTTACAGCTAAAACTGCAAGACTGTAAAGTAGACACAGAAGGAACGTTACGTAGGAAGGCGCAGTTAAAACCCTACGCTCTTAGAGCGTACAGAAAGGAGTTTTTTTTCTCGGAGGAGACCACGAGGAAGACAAGTTTAACATGTCGGTGCCGTTCGCGGCGGGTCAAGAGCATGAAAGCGAAGCAACGTCGATCTCGGAAGGTGACGAGACGCAGACAGGATAAGAGAGCAACGAGTCCCCGAGCATCCTCCGGCTGGCGATGAAAAGCAGGCTTCACAACATCCCAGCAGCCTGTAGTAATGCACGCGGACCACCAATGATGAAAGCCACATTGGATGCCTCTTAGTTGAATGGAATCCATGTAGGATTTTCAACAGCTGTCAGGCGGAAGAATGCTCAGCGGCGTACGACTGACAAGCCGTTAAACAAAACTGCACAAGCGCGCACTTCATGCGCAGTGTACTGTATGTGACACAGTCAGGGCGTAATTCCTCCCAGAGAGTCTTGTCTTCCGCTTAGAACTGAGCGCGTGCCGTTGCCAGATCTGCGCAAAGCAAACCATTCCTTCTGTCGTCTGGGTGTGAGAGAGAGAGAGAGAGAGAGAGAGAGAGAGAGAGAGAGAGAGAGAGAGAGAGAGAACGGTCTCGGGACAGTTAAAATAAATAAATAAATAAATAAGTAAATAAATAATAGCACGGACGGCACAGAAACGACTGACAGCAAGGAAACGCTTGGAATTTGTTAGCTGTGTAAAGGCCACATAGAAAACACCCTCCCAGTCTAGACAATGTTTTGTTTTTGTTTTTTTTTAAAGTGCATTTGATTTGATTTTACTATGCATACTAACTGTCACTTCTGTTTTCAATTAGCAGAACACCGTAATGAGTGAATTAAGGCTTGGAAAATAATTCATTATTTATTAATTAAAAATAAGAATGTAAACAAGGAAATTATTTTTCTTGGGGCACGGTGCTTTTAGCGGTTACCTCCAGGGTCGGGGTTCCACCTCCGCCATGTGTGTGTGTGGAGTTTGTGCATGTTCTCCCCATGTCCTCAAGGGGGTTTTTCTCCAGGTTCTCCGGTTTCCTCCCAGGTCCAAAAAAACATGCACGGTAGGTTAGGTTGATTGGCACCGTGGATGGAAATTGAAAAATCAAGTCATTAGATAAATATAAATCAAGTCATTAAGGCTTAATTGAAAACTCTATGGCATGTATATTGGAGCAGGGTTGGAACAATACACTGCAGGGTTTTGCGAACTGAGTTTGACACGCCTAAAGTTTAGGCCGTGTTTTGCGTTACGCTTTTTTTTTTTGCTGCACATCGCAGTGCTCGTCCTCCATCTAGCGTATAATATCGGTATTGCATGTCATGTTAAAGGAATTTTCACGTCTTAATTCATTCTCAGTATCATTAATCCAGTAATAGTCCTCAGAAGCAGCAACTGCATGACTGCGTTTTAAAATAAGATATATTCGCATCTTTAGATATGTTTATTTATTATTATTATTATTATTATTATTATTATTATTATTATTATTATTATTTTGCTCAAAATACTGGAGTTTTTGGACAGTTAAAGTCTCCTTTAGTACAGCTAGAAGAATCGGTCTAAAACCTTTTGGTCAACAGCATGAAAAAAAAAAAAAGAAAAGGAAAGAAAAAACTCATTTCATTCAATTTTTTTCTCAAAATGCATCTTAGATGATATTTTATAGTCGCTTTATGCAACTATATATATATATATATATATATATATATAGATATATATATAATGCAATGAACTGAACAATATATTTAAGTGCTGTTTTCTTTTTTTGATCATTTTGTTTGTGTTTTTCTTATTTTTTCATCTCTCAAGTGTACAGATTTTATTTAAGCATTACAACAAATGAATGAGTTATGAATTAAACTCAAAATTGATTTTTCTTCGTCCTAATAAAATAAATAAAAATAAATAAATAAATAAATAAATAAAGCCCCGCCCCAATATTAAACTATACAATAAAAAAAAAAAAACAACTGCTATACCCACAAAAAACAAACAAGCAATAAAAATACAATCAAACAAATAAATAACAGGCAAACAAACAGCTAAATAAAAACAAAAATCTAACAAACAAACAATGACACTATGCATAACACGCAACTCTTCTCAATTCCGGTTCTATTGCTCACTATCGTTTCACTTTCCGTTCATCCCTCGCTACAGCAAAGAGGAAATCTCCCTGCATTCACACGAAAGATTTACATACAGGATTATTATTATTATTATTATTATTATTATTATTATTATTATTATTATTATTATTATTGTTGTTGTTTATATCCATGCAATTAAATCCGGGCGTTTGTGCAGTAAATAAATCGACGTATGGACTTTCTCCCTTCGCATCAGCGGCGGAATGAGGAAGAGCTCAGGAGTCCCTTTGAAAGGAGAAGAGGATCAGTTCACGGCTCTTCAGACGGTTTCAGGCGGTGTGAGAAGCTTTTCCACTCTTAAACCGTATTACATGTGAACGCTCCATGATCCGGGATTTAGAACACGGCGTTTATAGTGACTTGGCAGCGTGGGGTGTGTCAACAAACCCCCGAACAACACTTCCCTATGATCAGCGAGGCGTAATGAACATAACGACGCGTCTTGACGCTTCATAAGGACCCTCGTGTGTGGATTTTCATCCGAATTCATTCTTTTCTTTTTATTATATTTTTAAATCATGTGTATTTTTAATGGAGGATTGGACAAGTTATTTGATGTTGACATCACCCTGATGGAACTTGAGGAATTTTTTTTTTTTTTTAATGCCTAAAAATATTTAAACGCTTTATTTGGTCACTTGGAGGATTGTTTGCAGCACCACATGATTATTTATTTATTTGTTTTTTACCTTTTTTTTTTTCATTTGAAACATTTAGACCATTTAGACCTCTTTTGGTCTAAAGGAAGTCGATGACACGATGACCTTCTGGGGTGAGATGCTTTATTTTCTAGAAATAGAAGCGTGTGTAGAAAATGTATACTAAGTGTACGAATTCTGTGTTAGGAAATATCTTCCTCCTAATATCGAACGTCAGTTTGGCAGCCACCTTTCCGTCGTACGTCGTTATGGACATGAGCGAAGGTTGCACTGCAAAAAATACAAGGACGGACATTTCTATGGCTTATTTCTAGAAATGATGTCCTGTTTTTTTTTTTTTTTTTTTTTTTACATGAAAGGTTAAAAAAAAAAAAATCACATACTGCATATTAGATACTAAAAAAGGAAGATAATTGTACTTGTTCAGTCTAGGCAAGTAAATGTGAACTCCTTTTAAGCAAAATTTTCACTATAAATAAGTGTGTAATATAATATAGTATAATATAAAGTGTGTGTTGAGATCATTTTACGACCAATACTGCTTAATCTATAAAAATCTATATTAAGCAAAGATTCATTTTATTTGTCAATACATACAATATTTGTACCTGTCAAGGAGGTGGGATTTCAGTGGATAAGACATTGGGCTGTGGACCAGAAGGTTACGGGTTAAATCCCACCACCAGCAAGCTTCTACAAGAACTTATAATATAAAACTCTCTCTCTCTCTCTTTCTGTGTGTGTGCATATATATATATATATATATATATATATAGAGATGAGAGAGAGAGAGAGAGAGAGAGAGAGAGAGAGAGAGAGAGAGAGAGAGAGAGAGGAGAGAACACACACACACAAACACATCTTCATTACCCAAGTGAGGAAAGGACGAAGAAAAGAAATATAAACAGACAAAAGAAAGCAAGCAAGAAAGAGATAAATAAAAAAAGATAAACCGAAAGAAAGAAAAACCAAAAAGACAAAAAGGAAGACAGAGAAATAAAAAAGATCAACAGAAAGAGAGAAAGAAAGAAAGAAAAGAAAAAAAAAAAAAAAGAAAGAAAGAGAAAGAAAGAAAGAAAGAGATGAAATAAAAAAGATAAAAACCCCCCAGCAAAGAAAAGAAAGAAAGAGAGAAAGAAAGAAAGAAAGATGAATACAAAAGATAAACAGAAAGAGAGAGAGAAAGAAAGAGATGAAAAGATAAAAAAGAAAAAAACAGAAAGAAAGAAAAACCAAAAAAAAGACAAAAAGAAAGAAAGAGAAAGAGAAATAAAAAAAGATAAACAGAAAAAGAGAAAGAAAGAAAGAAAGAAAGAAAGAAAGAAAAAGAAAGAAGAAAGAAAAGAAACCAAGAAAGAAATAAAAAAAACGCTTGAATGTGTGCTTTTTTTGGGCTAGTTTAAGTATATATAAATATATAAATTAACATTTTTAGATGTAAGTGAATTTTGCGTGTCCACAAAGAGCATTTTTAACGTAATATTAACATTCATTCATTCATTCATTTTCTACCACTTTAATCCGATCTTCCCTTTGGGTCACGGGGAGTCTGTGTCTATCTCAGGCATCTATGGGTATTAAGGCAGGATACACCCTGGATGGAATGCCAACCAATCACAGGACACACACACACACACACACACACACATTCATACACTAGGGACAATTTTTCCAAGGTGCCAATCAACCTACCGTGCATGTTTTTGGACCGGGGGAGGAAACCAGGAGAACCCGGAGAAAAACCCCCTGAGGCACGGGGACGGGGAGAACATGCAAACTCCACACACACATGACCGAGACGGGACTCGAACCCGGATCCTGGCGGTGTGAGGCGAATGTGCTAATCACTACGCCACCGTGCCCACCTAATATTAACATACGTTGTGTTTAGTAAAGATGCTACAAAAAGCTGCAATACATTTTTAGAGGCATTTTATTTCGCAGAAATGTAACCGCGCTGTGACATATCCAATACTATTAAATACAGTCTATACATATGAAGCAAAGTCATGTGTGCACAGCAGCTGGTGCTAAAACAGAGGACAGAACTTTTGCGAGCACTGTGCTGCAGTGGCACGACTGAACCTTTGGATTCGGTGCTTGACTTGCTGCTGTGCTGGGAGGTGATCATTTGGGAAGACTACCACAACATCCAGGGCCTGGCCAAACCCCTCTGCTCCAAAATCCGGGACCTTCTGGACTTGGCGTACACCAAAGGCGATGAGGCGTGCACTCTGTTATTGGCAGCTATCGATCAACTCTTACCCGAGGCCCAGAAAGCCGGACTTTGCTTTGGGAAGGGTGATCCCAGGTCGACGGACACCAAGAAGACTCCCACGAGTGCGAGTGAGGCTTTGCTGGTCGACAGGCCGGCACTGGTGAAGACGATCCGGGACGATTTGGATGGCGTGGTGGATGCCCTGTTGGAGTCTGGGTGCCTTACGTCGCAGGACTTTGACGAGATATTGCTACCGGTGTACACTCGTTCGCAGAAGGTAAGACGTTTCCAAAGCGACTCGTTCCGGATTCTGTTTGCGCCCAAGTCGGTTACAGTTCCCTTTTGTTTCTGGTTAGGTTCGGAAGTTGTTAGACCAAGTGAGGTTCCGAGGGGAGGGTGCTGCTCACACTTTACTGCAGTATCTAGAGAAGACAGACAGTAAGCTGCAAAAAGAGGAAAAACATCTCTCAGCCGGTATGTATGTATGCGTGTATGTATTTTCCCCGTGTTATGCTTGTGCTTGTCAGTCAAACCGGATCTACGACAATCGAGAATTCGGGCTCTCGCAACACACACACAGGACTCACACACACTCACACACCATCCACACAGCATTCCATTGCTCTATTTATCTGCCTCATTACTGGCCTTTGTTATTCATTCATTCATTCATCTTCTAACGCTTTATACGATCTTTCCTCGGGTCACGGGGAGCCTGTGCCTATCTCAGGCGTCTTTGGGAATTAAGGCAGGATACACCCTGGATGGAATGCCAACCCATCGCAGGGCACACACAATTCACACATTCACACACTGGGGGCAATTTTTCCAAGGTGCCAATTCAAACCTACTGTGCATGTTTTTGGACCGGAGGGGGGAAACCGGAGAAAAAAACCCCTGAGACACGGGGAGAACATGCACAAACTCCACACACACATGGCCGAGACGGGAATCGAACCCGGACCCTGACGGTGTGAGGCGAATGTGCTAACCACTAAGCCACCGTGCCCTGGCTTTTGTTATAATGTTTATTATATATACTGCTCTCACTGACAGTGCTACTGTTTACATGCACATTTTACACATACACTGTTTATCACTCCTGTTCTATTTGTTCAGTTGCACACCAGCCAAACTGCGATACAAACTTTGCACTACGTCACAGTGACGGGTCGTTGTTGTGTTTTTTATTTTATTTTATTATATTGTGTTAGTTGTTTGTTATGCACGGTCTCGTGTTGTCAACACAGTCTTGTTCTGTCTTTGCGCTGTTTGCACCACACGATGCACTTTATGTATCTAGCACAAACTTAGTCTCGTCCTCAGCATTGTGTTCTTGTGTTTGTGGTATATGTTGTTTTGTGTAGCACCAGGGTCCTGGAGGAACGTTGTCTCATTTCACTGTGTACTGCGTCAGCCATATGTGGTTGATATGACAATAATACCTCTTGACTTGACTTGACTTGACCTCGACGGACAACAGCGTTTAACTCGCGATGTTGACGTGACTTTACTGTTGAATCAACTTGTATACCTCACCCCAAGATAGGTCTCTGGACCAGAAGATTGCAGGTTCAAACCCTTGAGCAAGGTTCTTGACCCTGTTGTAAGTTGCTCTGGATATGGGCGTCTGGCAAATAATGTAAAGGTAAGATATAGGACGTCCCTCAGCTTAGGATGTTGTGGCCTTCGTGTGAGTAGTGCTTTTGTCTCGTCAGCATTGTGGTGCTTTACCTGCATAACCATCAATATGAGCAAGGAGGAATTTGAAAGAGCATTCATTCTTGGGTAGGGCGTGGTCTCTTAGTGGTTCGCACATTTGCCTCAGGGTTGGCGGATCGATTCCCGCCTCCACCATATATATGTGTGGAGTTTGCATGTTCTCCCAAAGGGGAGGGAGCCTCAGGGGGGTTTTTCTCCGGGTTCTCCGGTTTCACCCCCCAACCCTCCCCCCCCGCCACCCCGGTCCAAAAACATGCACGGTAGGTTGATTGGCACCTTGGGAAATTGTCCCTAGAGTGTGAATGTGAGTGTCTGTGTTCCCTGCGATGGGTTGGTATTCCATACAGGGTGTATCCTGCCTTAATGCCCATAGACGAGGTAGACAAAGGTTCCCCGCGATAGAAGTTAGATAAAGTGGTACAAGATGAACGAATGAGTGATTTTGGGGTAAAAACATGTCATTATAAATTTTTGCATGGCTCATTCACATTGCTCTAGCAGGGTGTGTAGTATCATTGTATGACATTCTTATTAATATGTGTCTCCTTACCACTCCCTTCTCCAGAATGTCTCCTTTACCGGAAGAAGCTCTGCAGCTCTGTTAAGGCCCAGTCCTTCTATCTCAGCACTTACGGTGGAAAGAAAAGGTTTTCCCTGGACGATATCTACACCGATGTCCTCTTAGAAGTGGCGCAAAATGACAGAGAGGCCACAGCCCTGGGGCTACACGATGTCGTCGGTCTGCACGGGACTGCCAATGAGGAGGCGGACACGATCCTCGTTTCCGGTGAAGCGGGTACTGGGAAGAGCACCTTGCTGCAGAGGCTGCACCTGCTGTGGGCTCGGGGCTCCGTGTTGACGGATATTCTGATGCTGTTCCCTTTCACTTGCCGTAAACTCAACGCCGAGCAGAGGGCGCTTTCCTTAAAAGAGCTCCTGTTCCTGCACTGCTGCTGGCCGGATAAAGGTCAAGATGAAATCTTCCAGTTCATCCTTGACCACCCTCACTCGGTTCTGTTCACATTTGACGGCCTGGATGAATTCAGGCACGCCTTCTCGGACGATGAGCGCCACTGCTGCCCCACGCAGCAAGCTCCTGTACGTACTCTGCTTTTCAATCTCCTTCAGGGGACATTAATGAAAGGGGTGAAGAAGTTGGTGACCAGCAGGCCCCACGCGGTGGGTCCATCGCTCAAGCAGTATCTCCGCAAAGAGGTCCTAGCCAAGGGTTTCTCTCCGGGAGGAATCGGCGACTTTGTGAGGAAACACCACAATGACGCCACCGTAGCTACTCGGGTTGTAGAGTCCCTCAAGGCGAACAAAGCTCTGCTGGGGCTTTGCCATATTCCCGTTTTCTGCTGGATTATATCAAAGTGTTACAAGGAGTTGCTGGGCTTTGGGGAAGGCAGCCCTCAGACGGTCACGGATGTCTACCTTATGGTCCTGAAGCATTTCTTCCAGAAACGGACGCCCCAGCAAGCAGGGACTTTGGGAAAGGGATGGCTTGTGGAACATCTGGAGACCATAAGGAGACTGGGAGAGTTGGCGCTGGAGGGTTTAGAGACGTCCTGTTACATATTCACCGAGTCACACTTGCAGAAATGTAACATCACCGAGCAGGACATCGATCTGGGATTCCTCATTCATTGCCACGAGCTCTCAGACTACACGGACTGCAAACATTTCGAGTTCCTGCATGTCACCATGCAGTGCTTCTTTGCAGCTCTTCATATCGTTCTCCACAACGCTGACAACTCTTCCGTCCTCCTAAACCTCTTCCGCTGCAAACAGCCCGCCGTCCTCAATCCCAATTGCCTCGTCCGTTGCGTGAGGCCCGTAGCCGAGGACTGCGGCGTAGCGGAGGCCCCCAACCTGAAGATCAGGTCGTCGTTTGTCGCAGGACTTCTGTCCCAGCGCTACCGCGGCCTTCTCCGCCAGCTGTGCCCTGCCGTCTTGCTCGAGAAGAAATCCAAACAAGTCATGAAGTGTTTGTCCAAAGGCTTACAGAGGCATTTCAGGTCAATCCCACCGCCTGTGAAGGGTGAGAAGAAGAGCATGCACGCCATGCCAAGTTTTGTTTGGCTCATTAAGTGCATCTATGAAATGCAGGAGAGCGAGATTGCCAAGGGTGCGGTGGCCAGACTGGAAATAGAGCATCTGAAGCTGATCTACTGTAACATCGGACCGGTGGAATGCACCGCTCTGGCTTACGTGCTCAAGTACCTGCGGAATCCCATCGGAATACAGCTGGACTTCAACTCGGTGGGAGACGTGGGACTGGAGCAACTCTTGCCATGCCTTCATGTCTGTCACTCCCTCTAGTAAGAATAGGAATTCTATAACACACCTTTAATTGGATACCATGTTCAAGTGGCGTTATTCAAATGGTATTAGCGTGCCCATTATCTATGTATGCTTATATCTGTGATAATATTATTAGCTTTTCAACAAAGTGGCAAAACCAGAGCTGTCGAAATTATTAACGAGTTAACGCCAATTCACTTTAACCGCACGAATGTAACGCGATTAGCGCAGCGTTGCATTACTATGTGAACGATATCTGCTCCTTCGCTCTGCGTTGTGTTGGCGAATGAACAAAACCCCCGAACGACAAAGACTTCTCTCTGGACAAATGATAAAATCCAAACGGATAAAGAAACTTCGGTCCGTGTCCATCCCAGATCATTTCCTCAGCCGCGCTTAACGCTTGTTATGTTAGGATGGAATATAAAGAATATAAAAGAGGCGATTATTCGTTTATTCACGTAAAAGATTATCTTTCGTTTATTAACGAAAAAACGCCAACAACATCCTAAATTTCCCCGGATTACGCCTCCTAGCTACACATTCACATATTACTGTATATTAGCGCATGGAACGTAAAGTTTATATGGAAAGCAACCAAAACCGGAACATAATTCTTAAAGGAGCCGCGTGTATCGTATTTAAACGACCACTAAAACATATCGATTAGAAATGATCACGATTAAATACAGTGGTACCTCGGTGTACGACGTTAATTCCTTCCTCAGAAAGCGACTTTGACTGAATCCGACTTTAACCGAACTGAATTATCCTATTTGTCTCCGGTCACGATCGGGGAAGTAATTAGCGCGTTCCTCTAGATGGCGCTCCAGGCGAACGCGACGGAAACCGAAGGAAGCGACGTTAACCGACGTCAAATTCCCGACGAAATATCAAATAATAATAATAAATAAAAATATAAAAAATAAAATAAAATAATAAAAAATTAAAATGATAATTGTTTATTTCTATTAACCATGACAGCTTACGGAACAATAACATATCCGATGAAGGAATACGCAAGCTGGTTGAGAAGGGAGTGCACTGCGAATGCTTCGTGAAAATAGCGTGAGTTTGAAAAAAATATATATTTTTCAATTCTTAATGGAAAAAATATGTTTAAAAAAAACAAACAAATAAATAAATAAATAAATGTTTATTTAACCAGGCTGTTCAACAATAAGCTAACAGATGACTGCACAAAGTATTTTGCTACGCTGCTAAAGACGAAGAAGAACTTCCTTGCATTAAGGTATTCTTCTTCTCCATCTCATTATTATCATTCATTCATTCATCTTCTACCGCTTTATCCGATCTTCCCTCGGGTCACGGGGAGTCCTGTGCCTATCTCAGGCGTCTATGGGCATTAAGGCAGGATACACCCTGGATGGAATGCCAACCCATCGCAGGACACACACACACACACACACACACACACACACACACACACACACATTCACGCACACATTCATACACTAGGGACAATTTTCCAAGGTGCCAATCAACCTACTGTGCATGTTTTTGGACCGGGGAGGGAAACCGGAGAACCCGGGGAAAAAAAAAAAAGCCCCCTGAGGCACGGGGGAGAACATGCAAACTCCACACACACATGGTCCCGAGACAGGGAATCGAACCCGGATCCTGGCGGTGTAAGGCGAACGTGCTAACCACTAAGCCACCGTGCCCCTCATTATTATTATTATTATTATTATTATTGTTATTAAAAGATGTAAATGTTTTATGGATGTACATTTCCATTATAATCATATATAGAGGTTTTATTGACACGTTTTCAAGTATCTTTATCTGATACTAACTATTTTAAGCCATTAAACAATTTCTGTAAGCAAAATAATGATAAAACAAAAATCGACAGATTATATAGGATATATCATATTTTTTATTACTAACAACTGGATAAAGCAGACAGTATAAGGAGGCAAAACAAATGACATTGACTTCCATTCATTCATTCATCTTCTACCGCTTTATCCGATCTTCCCTCGGGTCACGGGGAGCCTGTGTCTATCTCAGGCGTCTATGGGCATTAAGGCAGGATACACCCTGGATGGAATGCCAACCCATCACAGGGCACACACACACACACACACACACACATTCACACACTAGGGACAATTTTTTCCAAGGTGCCAATCAACCTACCGTGCATGTTTTTGGACTGGGGGAGGAAACCGGAGAACCCGGAGAAAAAAAAAAAACCCCTGAGGCACGGGGAGAACATGCACAAACTCCACACACACATGGGCCGAGACGGGACTCGAACCCGGATCCCTGGAGGTGTGAGGCGAACGTGCTAACCACTAAACCACCGTAGCCCCTTATTGACTTCCATATTAAGGATTAATATGAACTTTAAAAGAAAATGTATTTATATGGCACATTTCATACACAATGGTAATTCAAAGTGCTTTACATAAAATGAAATAAAAAAATAGTGGGTAAAATAATTACAAAAAAAAGGAATAATCAACAATAAAACATTTAAAATGATTTTAAAAATCTTATTTAAAATGAATAAACACGGGAATAAAAAAATGATCATAAATAAAATGCAGTGAAGCGCCACGGACCAGACCGCCAGGGTCCGGGTTCGATTCCCGTCTCGGCAAATAAGTAAGAAAGATATTATATATTTAATGCTTATTATTTCATATAGTTACATCTATATTGATGTATACTGTAACAATTGTATAGTGTTTATTATTAACTGCTTATATTGTAAACAGGAGGCTCGGTGGTTTAGTGGTTAGCACGTTCGCCTCACACCGCCATGGTCCGGGTTCGATTCCCGTCTCGGCCATGTGTGTGTGGAGTTTGTGCATGTTCTCCCCGTGCCTCAGGGGGTTTTTCTCCGGGTTCTCCGGTTTCCTCCCCCGGTCCAAAAAACATGCACGGTAGGTTTATTGGCACCTTGAAAATTGTCCCTAGTGTGTGTGTGTGTGTGTGTGTGTGTGTGTGTGTGTGTGTGTGTGTGTGTGTGTGCGATGGGTTGGCATTCCATCCAGGGTGTATCCTGCCTTAATGCCCATAGACGCCTGAGATAGACACAGACTCCCCGTGACCCGAGGGAAGATCGGATATAGCGGTTTGAGAAGATGAATGAATGAATGAATCTCTTCTGGTAGCCGGTTCCTCTTGTTTTGTGAGATCCGTGGTATTACTAGTGATGCGAATTGGAAATACATTACATCATCTTTGCCTTGACAATTTTAAGATATCAAAAAGTAGTAGGGAAAAACCCACTCGAGATTGTGTGGTTTTAATAAACAATTATAACTTTAGTGTGTTTACTGTGTGATTAAGATTTTAATATAATCTTATTTATAATATCGTATGCTTTACAGACTTGGGAATAATAGCATCACATTCCGGGGGGCCGAGCAGCTGGCCGAAGGGCTGAGATCCAACACCTCACTGAAGTATCTTGGGTGAATAATATTATTTTATTTGTCAGTGTGATCATGTTGTTATTATACCACGGAATGAGCCAGAAATGAACGTTCAATACCTGACAGTTATATGGCTAAATGACCTGATTATTTATAGAGTTCCCGAAGAAGCAGCACGTTCGCCGCACACACATCCAGGGTCCGGGTTCGATTCCCGTCTCGGCCATGTGTGTGTGGAGTTTGTGCATGTTCTCCCCGTGCCTCAGGGGGTTTTTTCTCCGGGTTCTCCGGTTTCCTCCCCCGGTCCAAAAAACATGCACGGTAGGTTGATTGGCACCTTGGAAAATTGTCCCTAGTGTATGAGTGTGTGTGTGTGTGTGTGTGTGTGTGTGTGTCCTGTGATGGGTTGGCATTCCATCCAGGGTGTATCCTGCCTTAATGCCCATAGACGCCTGAGATAGACACAGACTCCCCGTGACCCGAGGGAAGATCGGATAAAGCGGTAGAAGATGAATGAATGAATGTCATTTGTTTTCCCTCCTTATACTGTCTGCTTTATCTGCTTATACTATATCTGCTTATTATCCTTGAACTTACTGCGTAAAATTTGCGTAAAACTTTTGCGATATTTTCTCAAATGCCGCTAAAAAAACTGTTGCGAAATGACGGTGTTTCCATTGAACATATCATGCGACAATGAAAAAATGGAGACGGATATCAGCAGGTTTATTATATCGCAGGTTTAACGTTTTAATTTGTAATCGTAGACATAGGCGCGCTATACACGCATTAATAACGAGGCGATCCCCATACACATGGGCGTGGCCAAGTATGCGCTTGTTCCGGGAGGTAATAGTGCGCGATTTCCGGATGAACGTGTCCACTTTTTTTTGGAGCTGTGCAGTGCAATAGTGCCTCGTTGTGGCACCTGCAGCATCACGCCCAAGGCCCAAGGCAAGGCGAGGTAGATCATGTGACCTTCGACAAAAAACGTTTCCATTACAGTTTGGCAAATTATTCCTTTTACCCATCGTCAAAAAAAAAACGAGTTTTTTGTATTTGCGAATTTGACGCGTTTCCATTAGACGTATTTTCAATTCGCCGTTTAAATTTTCGTATTTTGAAGGCTAACGGAAACGCGCTTATTGCTTATTTGTACATTTCTGTTAAAGGCTTTGAAATAAAATGGCATTCTTCTTTTATGTTTCCAAGTCGTATCGTATCGTTCGCATCGTTCACCCGATGATGTTGTTTACATTGCTGCAGTAAACATTTACCAATGAAGAAGTGAAAGTTGTTGTGGTGAACAGACTAAAGGAAATAAACACTCTTAGAATCAATCGGCGCAATCAATCGGAATAAAGGACTAGAACGAAATATAAATAAATATATTTTTTAGGAGGTTTAACATGGGCATTAAGGCAGGATACACCCTGGATGGAATGCCAACCCATCACACACACACACACACACACACACACACACACACACATTCATACACTAGGGACAATTTTCCAAGGTGCTAATCAACCTACCGTGCATGTTTTTGGACCGGGGGAGGAAACCGGAGAACCCGGAGGAAAAACCCCCTGAGGCACGGGGAGAACATGCAGAAACTCCACACACACATGGCCGAGACGGGAATCGAACCCGGACCCTGGCGGTGTGAGGCGAATGTGCTAACCACTAAACCACCGTGCCTCCTGTTTACAATATAAGCAGTTAATAATAAACACTATACAATTGTTACAGTATACATCAATATAGATGCTAACTATATAAAATAATAAGCATTAAATATATAATATCTGTCTTACTTATTTGCTAAACATGTTATAATGTTTGCAGATATTTTCTTACCAATATTTGCTAGATTGTTTATTTTTTTGTTTGCTTTGTTTTGCCTTCAGGTTGTGGGGAAATAAAATTGGAGACAAAGGCGCCGAGGCTATAGCTGACGCCCTGAAGGACAGCACCTCGTTGATATGGTTAAGGTACGAGCGCTGTTTATTTAGGGGTAAATAAACAACACTATTTACCCTGTTTATTTATAGATAAAATGCATTTTCTTTGCAATAGAAGGTATTTTCTGGTCAGACGGTCCTGCGTTCAAATCCCAGCACTACTAAGCGGCCACTTGTACAAGGCATTTAACCCTTTCACTGTTATTGGTGCTATAGACAGGATATGCACTGAATAGAATTCAACTCCATTTCTGTAAACACACACACACACACACACACACACACACACACACACACAGACTTGTTTAGATAACATTTACTGATATGGCAATTTAGAGAAGCTAAACAACCAACCATTTTAAGTGAAATGAAACCGGAGAACCCAAAGGAAACCTGTAAAACACCAAAACTGCACGGTAGAAAAACCCCCTGAGGCACATGGAGAACATGCAAACTCCACACACACATGGCCGAGACGGGAATTGAACCGAGACGAGACCCTGGCGGTGTGACACGAACGTGCTAACCACTAAGCCACTGTGCCCCTATACATATATATATATACATATATATATATATATATATATATATATATATATGATATATAGTATATATATATATATATATATATATATATATATATATATATATATATATATTCATTCATTCATCTTCTACCGCTATATCCAATCTTCTTCTCGGGTCACGGGGAGCCTGTGTCTATCTCAGGCGTCTATGGGCATTAAGGCAGGATACACCCTGGACGGAATGCCAACCCATCACAGGGCACACACACTCACACACATTCACACACAACATTCATACACTAGGGACAATTTTCCAAGGTGCCAATCAACCTACCGTGCATGTTTTTGGACCGGGAGGAAACCGGAGAACCCGGAGAAAAAACCCCCTGAGGCACGGGAAAACATGAACATGCAAACTCCACACACACACATGGCCGAGACGGGAATCGAACCCGGATCCTGGCGGTGTGAGGCGAACGTGCTAACCACTAAGCCACCGTGCCCCCTACATCTTTGGATTATATATATATAGTTGAAATGACAATAAATATACTATATATATATATATATATATATATATATATATATATATATATATATAGTTGAAATGACAATAAAAACCTTGCATACTTTGCAATATGTTGTAATGCGAGTGTGTTTGTTTATCTTGGTGATATATCCCTAGTTTGGCGGGTAACAGCGTAGGCAGCGCAGGGGCACGCGCCTTAGCGGAGCTCCTTAAGAGAAGCGCAACACTTTCGGAGCTCTGGTGAGTTTTAACACACACATATATGTCTTGTACTTGTACTGGTCTGTGTGATGTACTTGATTCTGTGCCTTTCTTTTATTACCGCTTTCGCAGGCTGAATCAAAACCGTATCAGCCGGGATGGCGTAGAGGGTCTAATTGAGGCCTTGAGATCGAACTCGACGGTAAAGGAAGTGTGGTAAGGGCCGATTGAACGCTGGATAATTAAGGCAATTAATAAGGGATAAATAATTAAAGGATTCATTCATTCATCTTCTAGCGCTTTATCCGATTTTCCTCGGGTCACGGGGAGTCTCAGGCGTCTATGGGCATTAAGGCAGGATACACCCTGGATGGAATGCCAACCCATCACACACACACACACACACACATTCATACACTAGGGACAATTTTCCAAGGTGCCAATCAACCTACCGTGCATGTTTTTGGACCGGGGGAGGAAACCGGAGAACCCAGAGAAAAACCCCACTGAGACACATGCAAACTCCACACACACACACATGGCCGAGACGGCAATTGAACCCGGACCGTGGTGGTGTGAGGCGAACGTGCTAACCACTAAACCACCGTGCCCCCTAATTAAGATCATTAAGACCAGATTTATTTGTATTTGTTTAGTAAACACTCTTTCGGTCTTTATATATGACGATCTCTACAGCGTGACGCGGGACGATGTAACGTGTGGGTTGTTGCAGGTTGAGAGGAAACGACCTGAGTGACGAGGAGGTGAAAGACTTCAGTAAACAAGAGAGTAGACTCGTCTTCTGAGGAGGAAAGAAGGTCGATGTGTCAGACGGACTCAGCGGAATTCGACGATTTCACTTTCAACGGCGAAATCGAAAAAAATTACGGAAAATATCCTTCATTTTTATTATTAATAATAATACTATTATTACTAGTAATATTAGTAATAGTTGTAAAACATGGAAACAATTTATTTTCCTCTTGTCATGACCTTCAGAAAATTCCAATGATGCAACTTCCTGTCACAGGGGTAACTTATGGAATATACCTTGTTTTCCCCAATTCTTAACAGGATCAAACGTCTGTTAAGGTGTTACTGCAAGCATTATGAGACGGAATAGTGTGGATATGGTGCATTTTTATCATTTTTATATATTCATTCATTCATTCATTCATTCATCTTCTACCGCTTTATCCGATCTTCCCTCGGGTCACGGGGAGTCTGTGTCTATCTCAGGCATCTGTGGTCATTAAGGCAGGATACACCCTGGATGGACACACATTCGCACACACATTCATACACTAGGGACAATTTTCCAAGGTGCCAATCAACCTACCGTGCATGTTTTTGGACCGGGGGAGGAAACCGGAGAACCCGGAGAAAAACCCCCTGAGGCACGGGGAGAACATGCAAACTCCACACACATGGCCGAGACGGGAATCGAACCCGGACCCTGGAGGTATGAGGCGAACGTGCTAACCACTAAGCTACAGTGCCCCTCATTTTATATATATATATATATATATATATATATATATATATATATATATATATATATATATATATAGTGTGTTATTTATCTAAAATATATACGTTTTATCTAATATTTTAGGTAAATAACACAGTACAAATATCTATCTATCTATCTATCTATCTATCTATCTATCTATCTATCTATCTATCTATCTATATCTATCTATCTATATATCTATATATGATATATATATATATATATATATATATATATATATATATATATATATATATATACTGTGTTATTTATCTAAAATATTTACGTGAATTGCTACATGAAGACTTTATCTGTAATTAAAATGTTCTTTTACATGCTGTACATACATGAAGTATGAAGCCCAAAGCAGGAATTTACTTTTCAAAATTAATTTATTGTATTTTTTTTTTGTTCTATTGTGTCACTTAATATTTAACATTATTTTTGTTTACTGTTTTTTTTTTTTTTTTCTTTTGAACCAGGTGAATAAATATCGCCTGTCTTTATTGTGTATTAAAGATGTATTAAAATGCCTGGAGAATGCTGTTTTACCACACTGAATTTTTTGATGGTATTCATAGACAATTATAGTGAGTTATTACAAAAGAAAAACCGAAATCTTTATGCTGATACGTTATTTATCATGCACTTTTTATTTTGGACTTTTATTGATTCTCTGGTACTTTTTGTGGTTCTTTTCTGTTTCTTCCTCTTTTGGGTGTAGAATGTCAGTTTCATTCATTCTAATGTAAATACTGATTGTCACTTCGCGGTTAATTAAACAAGTAGTTTCCCGTAAAGAGATCTCTTATTTATTATTGCTTTTAAATTATTTATTATCCGATTACTTTATTAGATTCATAATTTATTTGTCACATGCACATACATACAGTGAAAGACCGTCCAGCATGTAAACCTACATTATAAATATAAATAATGTGAATATAAATTATATATATATATATATATACTATATATATATATATATATATTATATATATATATCTATATATATATACAATATATATATACATATAATATATAAAGTAAAAAACATAGTAAAAAAAGAGTAAAAAAGATATATCATCTATGTATATATAAAAACAAATAAATATAAATATATTATTATAAATATAACATATAAATATATTAATCGACGGAAAGATCGTTAGAATACTTTGTAAATTATTTTATTTCATTTGCCAAACTTAAAATCCTTAAAAGGGGCACTTTTTTTTTTTTTGTGTTGTCAAAATGTTTAAATAAATAATAAATGTTTATAATAAATAAATAATAAATAATAACAATAACAAATGTTTTTATTTTATTGCCCGTAGTATTTCCTATCTAACTTTACATGCTACAATACAGTAAACACTCACATACTGCCGTACTGGCTGAATCCCAATCCACTCCCTTTTGGACATATAGTGCACTACATGTCAGCGATATAACCCTACTTTCTAGTGCACTTATATTATAACGCAAGTTATTTTGGATTCAGCCAATTAGCGCTACTAACAAACCTAACCGAACCCCCCCCCCCCCCTCCCCCTGAAGGCGGGACTTTACTTCTCACTACCCAATTAAAACAAAGCAAAGCGCTTTTTGTCCAATCCGACGCGACGGCCCGTCAGCGAACAAGCTAGATTCAAGAATGCATGCTGTAATTTATTTATTATTTTGGTCACTTATTCGCCGACGTCATGACGTCATTGCATTTTATTTCGGTGTAGTTGGCTTTCTTTCCGGTGTAAAACAATAAACAAAGCTGGTTAGTCAACAACAACAAAAACAACTTTATTGCTAGTTGTGGTTCGCTACCTAGCACAAGCTCTCTTAGCAACTTGCTAGGCGGTTAGACTGGTGACCCACCGCGGCTAGCTGTGCTAGACGAACCATTCATGTATTGTATGTAAACACACACACACACACACACACACACACACACACACACACACACACACGACAACAAAGGCAGCGGTGGAATTTTCATTCAAGACGGAGCTTCAAGCAGGTAATATTTATGTCATTTAAAGAATGGAAGGGAAAATAAGGAGGAAAAGTAGTTCCCAGCTAGCTGGCGAATGTTTCCCCCTGCAAGTCTGTACAGCGCTGTTGTTGTTGTTGTTGTTGTTGTTATTATTATTAGTAGTAGTAGTATCGTGATTATACCTGCTTTTGTTTACACGCCATACTAACCTATCAAGCAGACGTTTAGCGAATGACACAGGTGATTGAATCGCTGGAGATGCAGTACAGCTGTCATCCCTACACATGACTGGCAGACACCAGGCTTTTATGTGTTTCTATTTTATTGGCCAAGTGTGGTCTCTGTCATTCAGATGGATAACAAAATGCATAAGATCTCCAAAAAAAAAAAAAAAAAAAAAAAGGACGGGACGGGAGATGTCTACACATTGGCTTTGTTTGTTTATCTATTTATTTATTATTAACACACACACACACACCCATCGGGACTGTAATGACAAATCGGTATAAAAAATGTTCTTGTGAATATTTTATTATTTATTTGTTAGTATTTTATTTTATTTTATATATTTTTTATCTATCTGTCCATCCATCTCTCCCTCCCCTAATCCACCCATCAGGACTGTAATGACAAATCATTATAAAAATCCTATTATTATTATTATTCTTATTATTTATTTGTTAGTATGTGTGTATGTATATGTATATATATATATATATATATATATATATATATATATATATATAATATATAATATATATATCACCCATCCATCCATTCTTAAAAAATCTCCTTGTGAATATTTTATTATCTATTTGTTAGTTTGTATGTTTATATATATATATATATATATATATATATATATATATATATATATATATATATATATATATACATATATTTTTAATATTTTATAAATAATTATATTTATCACCCATCCATCTATTGTTAAAAAATCGCCTTGTGAATATTATTTATTTGTTAGTTTGTATGTGTATATACAAACGTATGTGTGTTATATATATATATATATATTATATATATATATATATATATATAATATATATATATATATATATATATATATATATATATATCAATATTATATTTATCACCCATCCATCTATTGTTAAAAAATCTCCTATTTGTTAGTATTTTATAAATTTTTTTATTTATCACATAACCCACGCATAAGGAGTGTAACGACAAATCGTTATAAAAAAAATCTTCTTGTGAATATTATTTATATATTTGTTAGTATTTTTTATTTCTTGATTTTTTTTTTGTTTAACTAATTAACTAATGAAGGAATGAATTATTTTATTTTATTTATCCCCTAACCCACCCATCAGGACTGTGAAGACAAATCGCTATGGAAAAAAAAAAAACTTCTTCTGAATATTTTATTATTTATTTGTTAGTATTTTATTTATTTAGTCCCATCAGGACTGTAACGAACCAATCGTTATCAAAATCGTCTTCTGAATTTTTTAAATTTTATTTTTGTTAGTTTTATTTATTTGTTTGTTTTTGTTTGTTTGTTTTTTTTGCCAGGGCATAAGATGACCTTTTAATGCATTCCGTGTGCGTTCCTTCTCGCTGAGTGTTTGCATGGATGAGATTGATCCGAAGTCTATCTGTGTAAACATTAGGCTGGAATATACCCTGCATAAGAAGCCATTTTATCGCAGGCAAACACACACACACACACACACACACACACACACACACACACACACACACACACACCTCTGGATGATTTAGTCTAGACAAGTCCACCGGACTTGCATTCAGGCTTTCTTTTTTGAAATGGGAGGAAACCAGAGGACCCTGGAGGAAACCTTTGAGTGAAGAGACACCCTCAGGAACATGTATAAATGTGTATATTATCCAGAGCGACTTACTATTGAGGGTTAAGGGCCTTGCTCAAGGGCCCTCTTGGTGGTGGTGGTGGGATTTGAACTTCCGGTCTTCGGGTTCTGAGCTCTTCCACCTCCCGAAATGTCATGTGTTGATTTGATTTATGGAAATTGTAGCGCAGGTGTGTATATATATATATATATATATATATATATATATATCTATATATATATATATATCTCTATAGTATATATATATAGATATATATAGAGATAATATTATATATATATATATATATTATATATATATATATATAGAGTTGAGACCACACAGACAGGATGTGACTATCACAAATATCGTATCAGTCCTCCTTTTGTTGCCGAAACAAGTACAATTTTAGTTGTTATTTATTTCATTCATTCATTCATCTCAACCAAACAGTCTTCTACCACTACCGCTTTATCCGATCTTCTCGGGTCACGGGGAGTCTGTGTCTATCTCAGGTGTCTATGGGCATTAAGGCAGGATACACCTGGATGGAATGCCAACCCATCGCAGGGCACACACACACTCACATTCACACACACATTCATACACTAGGGACAATTTTCCAAGGTGCCAATCAACCTACCGTGCATGTTTTTGGACCGGGGGAGGAAACCGGAGAACCCGGAGAAAAAAAAACCCCTGAGGCACGGGAAGAACATGCAAACTCCACACACGCACGACCGAGACGGGAATCGAACCCGGATCCTGGCGGTGTGAGGCGAACGTGCTAACCACTAAGCCACCGTGCCTCTTGTTATTTATTTATTATTTATTATTATCTCAGAAAAGTCTCGCAATTCCTTTACTGCAAAAAACTGAAATCTAAGAAAGGAAATAGAAATGTATTTAAAGAAAATGTCTTTTTTTGTCATGAAAATAAAAAGTATAAATCACATTAGACTATAAATCTATAACATTTCACTCGAAACAAGGGACAGATTTAAAGTGAATATTAGAAATAGAACGTTGTGCTGATTTTACGTGTGTTTATAAAGCATGGAAGGGAGGTAAGAGCTCGGTCGGGGGTGGGAACTCCGTGGCCTCTGGACCTGAAGATCGCAGGTTCAAATCCCACCATTACCAAACTGTTACTAGTAGTTAAAAAAAAAGGTTAAAAGCATGAAAATGGGCTTTTATTGTCTTGTTTCTTTCTTGATTTTAGTCCATTTTAGCTTCAATATAAGTGAATATGGCTTGTTTATTTTAATTAAAATTTTATTTTGCAGTGTTTGTTTCAGCTGATGATTCGGAGCGATTGCGATGGACATGTTTAGAGGAGGAACATGGGGTATATCAGTAGAAGGTCCCTGAGCGTTAATCCACCAGGCAGGACGAACAGAGGAAATCCAAGATGGAGGCTCATGTACGTGTTGAGGGAAGTGAGACCGAGGCAGAAAGAGGCAGATGTAGGCTACATATTGATCTGGAGACCGATTTCCCCAATGTGGCGCCCCCTAAAGGTAGCAGCCAGAAGAGGATTCAAAGTGACAAATCTACTAATCTGATCTCGTAACCCACGATGTCGTGTACGTAAAAACCGGGAGATTTGTGTTTGTTGTTAAATATGGGACGTGGCTCCTTTAAGAATTCTGTTCCGGTTTTAGCTGCTTTCACGGTAATACAGTTTAGTAGTTAGCTAGTACTAATTTAATTAAACAGATCAGCCGCTTTTTAAGCTCTGTTTATATTGTACGAAAATGTAAACATATTGATAAAGAATATGTTTATGATAAAGAATTTGGATTTTATTTGTATATATATATATATATATTATATATATATATATATATATATATATATTATATATATATATATATATATATATATATATAACCATGTTTAATCTATCATACTGAGCGCGATATATGATAGGGTTGAATTGAAATACATTGTGTTTGTAAGCGGTAAATTATTTATTTATTTATTTTATTTCATACGACGAGGTGATTCCTCGGCCCCCACGGCAGAAGCCTCGTCTCGCTCGTTTCGTTCAGAAAGGTCTTTCACGCCGACAGTGAGACGAGGCAGGTTTGTTATTGTCGAGCAGGGAGTGGAAATTGCGTGCGTAAATTCCCCTACAGCTTCCGTGACACGGCCCGCATGCAAGAGGGGGAAACCCGAGCAGTTACAACTCAGCATGTTCGAGTCATTGTGCAAGTGTGTGTGTGTGTGTGTGTGTGTGTTAAGAGACACACTGTATTTGCTCACCTTTATATAAATTCAGCTCTTGGCACTAGTTCCAGACAGAAGGCAGCAACACGCCTCTATTATGAGTAATATTTTGCACGGATAAAGATTGTTTATTGTTTGTGCTCATTTTAAGACCAACACTGCCGCTTTAAAAAGGACTTTTTGTACACTCGCACAGACTGGAACTCTTTAACAGTGCCGTATCTGACATTCATTACCCGTCGCAATTTTTAATGCTTATTATGATTCTTACTTCCTTCCTATTTTCTTTTCACACGCTATTTTTTTATCTTCCATTTATTTGTTATAGTCTGCAATGTTTATTTTTCCTGTATGCTAACATATTGGACATATAAGGAGCGTTTCACCGCATGTGGTACTATGTGTGTATGTGATAGGGACATGTGACAAAACCGGGGATAACAATATTATCCCGGGGTGTGTGTGTGTGTGGATGTAACGTTTTGAATTATCGGCAATTGCCAATTTGGCGATTTATATATATATATATATATATATATATATATATATATATATATATATATATATATATATATATATATATATATATATATATATATATATCTATATATATATATATATATATATATATATGCTTGAGTAAACAACAACAATACAGAGGGAAAACAAATCAAACTCACGACACCTGTATGAAACAACAAACTTTTATTAATATAACGACTAAAAATACACCATGCGATATTGTTTAACATTCGTTAACATTTTCAAGTCCGCGGTTTGAATCCAAAATACCGCCAAACCGTCGCTTTTGCACCGCATTCTTTTCTCAGCCAGCTCGACTCCTCCCACCGAGCTGCGGCGTGACGGTCGGGTCGACATGCGCCGCACAGCTGATATTAGTTTTTAATTATGGGGTCTGTTCGATTCTAAACAAATTGCTTCGAGTAAAATAAGGTATTAAAAAAAAAAATCCCACGATGCCACGTAGGCAAGTGATGACGTAACACCAGTATAACCACAAACAGCGTCTGTCGCCTAGCAACCAATGACCAATGAAATTTGAATTTGCCCTTTTATCAAGAAACTTTCATTCATTCATTCATCTTCTAGCGCTTTATCCGATCTTCCCTCGGGTCACGGGGAGTCTGTGTCTATCTCAGGCGTCTATGGGCATTAAGGCAGGATACACCCTGGATGGAATGCCAACCCATCACACACACACACACACACACCACACACACACATTCATACACTAGGGGGACAATTTTTCCAAGGTGCCAATCAACCTACCGTGCATGTTTTTGGACCGGGGGAGGAAACCGGAGAACCCGGAGAAAAACCCCCTGAGGCACGGGGAGAACATGCACAAACTCCACACACACATGGCCGAGATGGGAATCGAACCCGGACCCTGGCGGTGTGTGGCGAACGTGCTAACCACTAAGCCACGATAGCCCCTATTAAGAAACTTGTGTTTATAAAAAAAAAAAATAGACGTAGCTCAGTCGCAGATCCAGAAGATCACAGGTTCAAATCCCACCATCATCATAGCTACTAGTGGTTAAAAAAAAAAAACATTTTTTTTTTTTTTTTTACGGGATCGAGCAGAATTTATTATCGACTAAACATTAATGATAGTTTCAAGAAGTTGATGTTTTTTTTTTTGCTTGTTTGTTGCCAATTTGAACTAAATATAAGTAAATCGAACTTGTTTTTAAGGAGGGCTTTTATTTTGCACGCTTAAAATCAGCGCTACGCGTGTATCGTTTATAGCACAGCGATCTCATCTCATACTATGTCGTTAACCGGATGTGACCTGGCGAGCTTGCCGCGGCCGGTGTTGGCGCTCGTTGTTCGGCGCGCGTCTCGGTCAAACCAGTTTCCAACGAGTTTCCCTTTCAAACATGGGCGGCCAAACCAAAGCGCCGCACCTGCGTTTTTGCTAATGGTTTTTTCAATTATTATTATTATTATTATTATTATTATTATTATTATTATTATTGTTATTTAGACGGTTCCTGCTTTTAAAGGCGGGCATCAGGTTAGAATGTGCAGACGCTTCCCATCGTAGTTGGAATTTGTTCGCTACTGACTTGCGCGTGTCTACTAATTATGTACGTAAAAATGTGCGCTATGAAAACGGTAGCGTTCCCGATTTAAACGTTATAAAGACACATTTCAAATGAGTAAACAGTGTAAAATAATTAAGTAATGTATACAGTAAATATTGCACTTACCCTGGATACGTGTGTGGAGGAGGAGGAGGAGGTACATGTGTACTCGTTAAGCTCGTTAAGCTTCGTAATCTAACAAATTTCGACTTTTTGTCCGTATCGGCGAAAATCGGTAAAATGTGTTTGTTTGTATGGCGGTTAGAGCGTGTGTGTATATTAAACATCGCTGCCATTTTTTTTCTCCCGCAGCTCTTGAATGTGCGGGTGACCATGCGAATGCCTCTCCCTCATCCGCGCACTCGCTGACTTGTCACGTTCGGACCGTTCCAGCGGGTCGTGCGATGCAGCCATGAGCTCAGTGCTGTGGAGTCAGGAGAAGGGGGCGGGCAGCCCGCGGGACGACTGGCGCTTCTTCATGCTGCTGAAGGAGTGCGTGGTGGAGAAGGCGGCGCAGAAGGTGGTGCGCGTGCCCCGCGGGAGCCTGGGCCAGGTCTGCCCCGAGCGCAACAGCCTGGGCCGGCCGCTGCCCCCGACCAAGGGCAAGCGCAGCCTGCGCATTCTGGATCAGAGCAACGTGGTGGCGAGCGTGGACGAGCGCGACGCCCTGGAGCTGGACGAGGCCCTCGCCGAGCTGCTCTTCCCCATTACCAACTGCGAGGAGCGCTACGGGCTGCTGTGCGACACGGCGCGTCTGCAGCGGGCTCGCGCCATCCGCTGCGGCTCCAGGGTGAGAGTGCAGCTACGCTCCGGCGACCCGCCGCTACCCGGCGTCGTCCGATTCAAAGGAGCGCTGCTGCCTGACCGCGCTCTCTCCGGGATCTGGTTCGGCGTCGAGCTGCTGGTGAGGAACCGCCTTGTGTTTGTTTGTTTTTTAATAGTGGGGTGGATGTGTTTTTTTGTGTTGTTGTGTTTGTGTTGTATTTGTTTTTGACCACTTAACTGTGTGGTATTGAGAAGGGTTGTAGTGTTTGTGTGTGTGTGTGTGTGTGTGTGTGTGAGTGAGTGTGCGGTGTTGAGAAGGGGTGTACCCTGGGTATTTTTTGAGAAGGGTGTCCTGAGTGTGATTGAGATCAGAGTGTGTGGTGTTGAGAAAGGGGTGTGTCCTGAGTGTGTGGTGTTTGGAAGGGGTGTGTCCTGCATTAGTGTGTGGTATTCAAAAGCGGTGTGCCCTGAGTGTGTTCTGATTGTGTGTGTAGTGTTGAGAAGGAGTGTGTCCTGAGTGTGTGGTGTTTAGAAGGGGTGTGTCCTGAGTGTGTAGGTGTTTAGAAGGGGTGTGTCCTGAGTGTGTGTGGTCTGAGAGAAGGGGTGTGTTGAGCTGAGAAGGAGTGTGTGGTGTTTAGAAGGGGTGTGTCCTGAGTGTGTGGTGTTGAGAAGGGGTGTGTTGAGTGTGTGGTGTTTAGAAGGGGTGTGTCCTGAGTGTGTGGTGTTGAGATGGGGTGTGTCCTGAGTGTGTAGTGCTGAGAAAGGGGTGTGTTCTGATTGTGTGGTGTTGAAAAGGGATGTGTCCTGAGTGTGTGGTGTTTAGAAGGGGTGTGTCCTGAGTGTGTGGTGTTTAGAAGGGGTGTGTCCTGAGTGTGTAGTGTTGAGAAGGGGTGTGTCCTGAGTGTGTGGTGTTGAGAAGGGGTGTGTCCTGAGTGTGTGGTGTTGAGAAAGGGGTGTGTCCTGAGTGTGTGGTGTTGAGAAAGGGGTGTGTCCTGATTGTGTGGTGTTGAGAAGGGGTGTGTCCTGAGTGTGTGGTGTTGAGAAGGGGTGTGTCCTGAGTGTGTGGTGTTGAGAAAGGGGTGTGTCCTGAGTGTGTGGTGTTGAGAAGGGGTGTGTCCTGAGTGTGTGGTGTTGAGAAGGGGTGTGTCCTGAGTGTGTGGTGTTGAGAAGGGGTGTGTCCTGAGTTGTGTGGTGTTTAGTGCTGAGAGAAGGGGTGTGTTCTGATTTTGTGGTGTTTAGAAGGGGTGTGTCCTGAGTGTGTGGTGCTTGAGAAAGGGGTGTGTTCTGATTGTGTGGTGTTGAGAAAGGGGTGTGTCCTGAGTGTGTGGTGTTGAGAAAGGGATGTGTCCTGAGTGTGTGGTGTTTAGAAGGGGTGTGTCCTGAGTGTGTGGTGTTTAGAAGGGGTGTGTCCTGAGTGTGTAGTGTTGAGAAGGGGTGTGTCCTGAGTGTGTGGTGTTGAGAAGGGGTGTGTCCTGAGTGTGTGGTGTTGAGAAGGGGTGTGTCCTGAGTGTGTGTGTTAGAGGGGTGTGTCCTGATTGTGTGTGTTTAGTGTGTTAGAAGGGGTGTGTCCTGAGTGTGTGGTGTTGAGAAGGGGTGTGTCCTGAGTGTGTGGTGTTGAGAAGGGGTGTGTCCTGAGTGTGTGGTGTTGAGAAGGGGTGTGTCCTGAGTGTGTGGTGTTGAGAAGGGGTGTGTCCTGGTGTGTGGTGTTGAGAAGGGGTGTGTCCTGGTGTGTGGTGTTGAGAAGGGGTGTGTCCTGAGTGTGTGGTGTTTAGAAGGGGTGTGTCATGAGTGTGTGGTGTTTAGAAGGGGTGTGTCCTGAGTGTGTGGTGTTGAGAAGGGGTGTGTCCTGAGTGTGTGGTGTTGAGAAAGGGGTGTGTCATGAGTGTGTGGTGTTGAGAAGGGGTGTGTCCTGAGTGTGTGGTGTTGAGAAGGGGTGTGTCCTGAGTTGTGTGGTGTTGAGAAGGGGTGTGTCCTGAGTTGTGTGGTGTTGAGAAGGGGTGTGTCCTGAGTTGTGTGGTGTTGAGAAGGGGTGTGTCCTGAGTTGTGTGGTGTTGAGAAGGGGTGTGTCCTGAGTGTGTGGTGTTGAGAAAGGGGTGTGTTCTGATTGTGTGGTGTTTAGAAGGGGTGTGTCCTGAGTGTGTGGTGTTGAGAAGGGGTGTGTCCTGAGTGTGTAGTGCTGAGTGTTGGTGAGAAAGGGGTGTGTTCCTGATTTTGTGGTGTTTAGAAGGGGTGTGTCCTGAGTGTGTGGTGCTGAGAAAGGGGTGTGTTCTGATTGTGTGGTGTTGAAAAGGGGTGTGTCCTGAGTGTGTAGTGTTGAGAAAGGGGTGTGTCCTGAGTGTGTAGTGTTGAGAAAGGGGTGTGTCCTGAGTGTGTGGTGTTCAGAAGGGGTGTGTCCTGAGTGTGTAGTGTTGAGAAGGGGTGTGTCCTGAGTGTGTAGTGTGTTGAGAAAGGGGTGTGTCCTGAGTGTGTGGTGTTGAGAAGGGGTGTGTCCTGAGTGTGTAGTGTTGAGAAGGGGTGTGTCCTGAGTGTGTGGTGTTTAGAAGGAGTGTGTCATGAGTGTGTGGTGTTGAGAAGGGGTGTGTCCTGAGTGTGTGGTGTTGAGAAGGGGTGTGTCCTGAGTGTGTGGTGTTGAGAAGGGGTGTGTCCTGAGTGTGTGGTGTTGAGAAAGGGGTGTGTTCTGATTTTGTGGTGTTTAGTGTGAAGGGGTGTGTCCTGAGTGTGTAGTGTTGAGAAGGGGTGTGTCCTGAGTGTGTAGTGTTTAGATGGGGTGTGTCATGAGTGTGTGGTGTTTAGAAGGGGTGTGTCCTGAGTGTGTGGTGTTTAGATGGGGTGTGTCATGAGTGTGTGGTGTTTAGATGGGGTGTGTCATGAGTGTGTGGTGTTTAGATGGGGTGTGTCATGAGTGTGTGGTGTTTAGATGGGGTGTGTCATGAGTGTGTGGTGTTTAGATGGGGTGTGTCATGAGTGTGTGGTGTTTAGATGGGGTGTGTCATGAGTGTGTGGTGTTTAGAAGGGGTGTGTGTTTAGAAGGGGTGTGTCCTGAGTGTGTAGTGTTTAGAAGGGGTGTGTCCTGAGTGTGTGGTGTTGAGAAGGGGTGTGTCCTGAGTGTGTAGTGTTGAGAAAGGGGTGTGTCCTGAGTGTGTGGTGTTGAGAAGGGGTGTGTCCTGATTGTGTGGTGTTGAGAAGGGGTGTGTCCTGAGTGTGTGGTGTGGAGAGGGGTGTGAGTGTGTGGTGTTTGAGAAGGGGTGTGTTCTGAGCCTGAGTTGTGTGTTGAGAAGGGGTGTGTCCTGAGTGTGTGGTGTTGAGAAAGGGGTGTGTTCTGATTGTGTGGTGTTGAGAAGGGGTGTGTCTGAGTGTGTGGTGTTGAGAAGGGGTGTGTCCTGAGTGTGTGGTGTTGAGAAAGGGGTGTGTCCTGAGTGTGTGGTGTTGAGAAAGGGGTGTGTCCTGAGTTGTGTGGTGTTGAGAAGGGGTGTGTCCTGAGTGTGGTGTGAGAAGAGGTGTGTCCTGAGTGTGTAGTGTTGAGAAAGGGGTGTGTCCTGAGAGTGTGTGTTGTGAGTAGGGGTGTGTCCTGAGTTGTGTGGTGTTTAGAAGGGGTGTGTCATGAGTGTGTGGTGTTTAGATGGGGTGTGTCATGAGTGTGTGGTGTTTAGATGGGGTGTGTCATGAGTGTGTGGTGTTGAGAAGGGGTGTGTCCTGAGTGTGTGGTGTTTAGAAGGGGTGTGTCATGAGTGTGTGGTGTTTAGAAGGGGTGTGTCATGAGTGTGTGGTGTTTAGAAGGGGTGTGTCATGAGTGTGTGGTGTTGAGAAGGGGTGTGTCCTGAGTGTGTGGTGTTGAGAAAAGGGGTGTGTCCTGAGTGTGTGGTGTTGAGAAGGGGTGTGTCCTGAGTGTGTAGTGCTGAGAAAGGGGTGTGTTCTGATTTTGTGGTGTTTAGAAGGGGTGTGTCCTAAGTATTTTTGAGAAGGGGTGTGTCCTGAGTGTGTAGTGTTGAGAAAGGGGTGTGTCCTGAGTGTGTGGTGTTGAGAAGGGGTGTGTCCTGATTGTGTGGTGTTGAGAAGGGGTGTGTCCTGAGTGTGTGGTGTTGAGAAGGGGTGTGTCCTGAGTGTGTAGTGTTGAGAAGGGGTGTGTCCTGAGTGTGTAGTGTGAGAAAGGGGTGTGTTCTGATTGTGTGGTGTTTAGTAGGGGTGTGTCCTGAGTGTGTGGTGTTTAGAAGGGGTGTGTCCTGAGTGTGTGGTGTTGAGAAGGGGTGTGTCCTGAGTGTGTAGTGCTGAGAAAGGGGTGTGTTCTGATTTTGTGGTGTTTAGAAGGGGTGTGTCCTGAGTGTGTAGTGTTGAGAAGGGGTGTGTCCTGAGTGTGTAGTGTTGAGAAAGGGGTGTGTCCTGAGTGTGTGGTGTTTAGAAGGAGGTGTGTCCTGAGTGTGTAGTGTTGAGAAGGGGTGTGTCCTGAGTGTGTGGTGTTGAGAAGGGGTGTGTCCTGAGTGTGTAGTGTTGAGAAAGGGGTGTGTCCTGAGTGTGTAGTGTTGAGAAAGGGGTGTGTTCTGATTGTGTGGTGTTGAGAAGGGGTGTGTCCTGAGTGTGTGGTGTTGAGAAGGGGTGTGTCCTGAGTGTGTAGTGCTGAGAAAGGGGTGTGTTCTGAGTGTGTTTTGTGGTGTTGAGAAAGGGGTGTGTCCTGAGTTGTGTGGTGTTGAGAAGGGGTGTGTGATGTGAGGGGGTGTGTCCTGAGTGTGTGTGTGTGGTGTTTAGAAGGGGTGTGTCCTGAGTGTGTGGTGTTGAGAAGGGGTGTGTCCTGATTGTGTGGTGTTGAGAAGGGGTGTGTCCTGAGTGTGTAGTGTTGAGAAAGGGGTGTGTCCTGAGAGTAGTGTTTAGTAGGGGTGTGTCCTGATTGTGTGGTGTTGAGAAGGGGTGTGTCCTGATTGTGTGGTGTTGAGAAAGGGATGTGTCCTGAGTGTGTAGGTTTGAGAAAGGGGTGTGTTCTGATTGTGTGGTGTTTAGAAGGGGTGTGTCCTGAGTGTGTGGTTTTTAGAAGGGGTTTGTCCTGAGTGTGTAGTGTTTAGAAGGGGTGTGTCCTGAGTGTGTGGTGTTGAGAAGGGGTGTGTCCTGAGTGTGTGGTGTTTAGAAAGGGGTGTGTTCTGATTGTGTGGTGTTTAGTGGGGGTGTCCTGTGTGTAGTGCCTGAGTGTGTGGTGTTGAGAAAGGGGTGTGTCCTGATGTGTGGTGTTTCGTAGGGGTATGTTCTGATTGTGTATGTGGTGTTTTGAAGGGGTGTGTTGTGTGTTTGTTGAGAAGGGTGTGTGTGTGTGTGTGTCTCTGTGTGTGTGTGTGTGTGTGTGTGTGTGTTGTGTGTGTGTGGGTTATGCATGCGCGATGTTGAGAATGGGTATGCCGTGAGTGTATTGCGTTGTGTACGACTGATCCCTTTCGGTGCGTTGTCGAGACGGGGTGTTGCGTTTGTGTGTGCCAGTCACGTGATGTCATCACATGGTCACGTACGATAATATCGTCAACATTGGGATGATTTAACACCTAAACCTAAATATGTGTTTTTATTTTATGTTTACAAAACCAAAACAAAATAGATCTTTGTCACTGCCGATACGCACAATATGAAGAGTATCGCACACGTTAGCGCTCTGCTGTCCGCGCTGGACTTTAAGGCTCCAGTACAATAACACACTCAGCAAAATGTTGTTTTCAACAATAATAATAAAACGCGTGCGTTGGATAAACAACATGCGCAAACCCGTGGCATCGCGCAGGGAGAAATGTGTGTTTTTCGCTGCACTTGTGTATGCATTGTGGAGCATGTCTCTGTGTGTGTGTGTCCTGTGACACATATGTCTGGTGTGTGTGTGTGTGTGTGTGTGTGTGTGTGTGTGTGTGTGTGTGTTTGCGCGCTCTGATGGTTGAGATTCTGAGCATGAGCAGAAGCAGGATGAGTAACCGGGACAATACTGTGTTTGTGTGTGCCGTGCCGGGGGATGTGCTGCGTCGAGGACACCGTGTCCAGCTGCTCCGCTTTCACTGTGTGGAGGCTCCTCTCTGCTCACACACACACACATACACACACACACACACACACACACACACAGTTCAGGTCTGATAGAACCCAGACGTGAGAGTGTGTGTGAGAGTGCGTGTGAGAGTGCGTGTGAGAGTGTGTGTGAGAGTGTGTGTGAGAGTGTGTGTGAGAGTGTGTGTGAGAGTGTGTGTGAGTGTGTGAGTGTGTGTGTGTGAGTGTGTGTGTGTGAGAGTGTGTGTAAGTGTGAGTGTGTGTGTGTGTGTGTGTGTGTGTGTTTAAAGGAACCGAATGAGATCATGTGACACTTCTGTGACCCTTTTTTTCCCTTTGTAAAAATTCATTCATTTATTTATTAGTTTGTTTGTTTGTTTGTTTATAAAAATTAAATACATTGTGTTTTTATTATCTGTTTATTATCATCTCCAAACCCACTTCTATATTTAACCCAAAGAACCGTAATTTAATAAATTCCTAAATAAACAAGAACAACAAACCATTAACAAAACATAAAATAAATAATAAAACAAAAGATCAAATCCGAAATTAATATAAAAATTCTAATAAACAAATCTAAAAACAAAATGACGAATTCGGAAAACATATGAATAAATATGAAAACAAATCAACAAATCAGAACAAAATAACAAACATATTAGCAAATCCGGAAAACACAACGACAATTAGACTATTGGCACTCATTGGATGAGGCACCTGTCAATCAAGATACACATCCAGTACAACAGTGAGAGGAACGTGAGAGTCGGAACGTGTGTGTGTGTGTGTGTGTGTGTGTGTGTGTGCGCGCATATGAATGTCCTTCCTCAAAGTATTGATGAATGAATTCCATTTTCTCCTTCACTTGCCAGTGTTTACTTCTGTCCGTTTATTATATTTAAAAGTGCATTAATCGCCCAAATTAAAATAAACGTATAAAGGTATAAGATTCCCTACTTCCTGAATATCTTGAATGACAGGTGTCTCGTCCAATGAGCAGCAAGTTTTCCATTTTCAAACTGTACCTACCTTTTCCAGTTTGTTAATTTTGTTTTTGTTTTTTTTTTATTTTGTTTTTCTGTTTGTTATATTGTATTTGTTATTTTGTTTTATGGATTATTTTGTTGTTGTATTTATTTTTATTTTATGATTTTTTTGTTTTATGATTTGTTATTTTTATTGTATTTATTTTTTATTTTATGATTTATTATCTTGTTTTGGTATTTATTTTATGATTTTTTTTGTTTTATGATTTATTATTTTATTTTTGTATTCATTTTTATTTTATATATATTTTTTGTTGTATGAATTGTTATATTGCTTTTGTATTTATTTTATTTTATGATTTGTTATTTTGTTTTGTATTCATTTTTATTTTATGATTTATTTTGTTTTATGATTATTTTGTTTTTGTAATTATTTGTTTTTTATGTTTTGTTATTTTGTTTTTGTATTTATTTTTATTTTATGATTTGTTATTTTGTTTTTGCATTCATTTTTATTTTATGATTTGTTATTTTGTTTTTGTATTTATTTTTATTTTATGATTTATTTTGTTTTATGATTTGTTATTTTGTTTTGTATTATTTTTTATTTTTTTTTATTGATTTGTTATTTGTGTTTTTTGTTTCATTTTATTTATTTGTTATTTTTTTATTTTATGGTTTTTGTATTTATTTTTATTTTATGATTTGTTTTATGATTTGTTATTTTGTTTTTGTATTTATTTTTATTTTAGGATTTGTTATTTTGTTTTTGTATTTATTTGTATTTTATGTTTTGTTATTTTGTTTTTGTATTCATTTTTATTTTATGATTTGTTTTATGATTTGTTATTTTGTTTTGCTCTTCTCGGCCTTCATACTTGCACTAGTATTAATCAATTACATCATCATTTTGAGTCGAATGAAGCCAATAAGTGCAGAATAAATAAATAAAATGAGAATAGACAATCATGAAATAATAAATATAATCAACCTTTAGGAAAATCAGAATTTTATCTTGTAATATAATCAGATGATTTGTGATATAATTTGCATTCTTTGTTTTATGCAAATAGAGATTTATAAATAATTCATTGTATTGGAATTAAGCACACGAATAAATGAATGTGTTTATGTAGAAATGAGTTAATAATTCTGTCTGTCTGTCTGTCTGTCAGGAGGAGGGTCGCGGTCAGGGTTTTACCGAGGGCTCGTATCAGGGCCAGCAGCTGTTCCGCTGCGAGGACGAGTGCGGCGTCTTCGTGGCCCTGGACAAACTGGAGCTTTGGGAGGACGAGGAGCTGGAGGTGGATCACCTGAGTCTGGTGGACACCGAGCCCGAAGTGGAAGGAGATTTCCCTCCTCTGGACCTCAACTCTCGCGTCCTGGTGCAAACGCACGACGGCCCCGAACGTGGCACGGTCATCTTCTGCGACGTTTTACCCGGCAATGAGACTCTCGGCTATTACATCGGTGTCGATATGGTAAAAAACAAACAAACAAACAAACAAAAACAGGGCGGTTAATTAAAGCTTGCTTGGTGCAATTAAGACCAAATATAGCTACGAATAGGTAGTATTTTTTATATATACATATATATATATATATATATATATATATATATATATATTAACCTGCAGTGAGAATCTCGTCTGTTACATCGTTGTCATTCATTCATTCATTCATCTTCTACCGCTTTATCCGATCTTCCCTCGGGTCACGGGGAGTCTGTGCCTATCTCAGGCGTCTATGGGCATTAATGCAGGATACACCCTGGATGGAATGCCAACCCATCGCAGGACACACACACACACACACACACACACACACACACACACACATTCATACATTAGGGACTATTTTCCAAGGTGCCAATCAAACTACCGTGCATGTTTTTGGACCGGGGGAGGAAACCGGAGAACCCGGAGAAAACCCCTGAGGAACCCCACTGAAGAACCTGAGGCCCAAAAAACCCCCACGGGGAGAACATGCACAAACTCCACACACACATGGGCCGAGACGGGAATCGAACCCGGACCCTGGCGGTGTGAGGCGAACGTGCTAACCACTAAGCCACCGTGCCCCCTACATCTTTGGAACAATTAAACCAAATACAAGTAGTAGGTAGTATTTAATAAATAAATGAATATTTAACAAATAAATTTAAAAAATTTAAGTATCAAAAAAATTACATTTTAAATCAAACATTTTAATAAAAAAAAAAACCGAAAACCTTTTTTATTTACATTTTACAAAATGTAAAATTTTTTTTTCAGTGCCATTTTTGTTCAGTTTCCTTCCACATAAAACACAATGTAAAAAAACAAACAAACAAAAACAATGTATTAATAATGTAGGCTAATTGGAAAGTTTAATCCCTGTAAATAGAGTGATTTAAAATATTGCGAATTATTACACAGTGGTTTAGTGGTTGGCACGTTCGCCTCACACCGCCAGGGTCTGGGTTCGATTCCCGTCTCGGCCATGTGTGTGTGGAGTTTGTGCATGTTCTCCCCGTGTCTCAGGGGGTTTTTATCCGGGTTCTCCGGTTTCCTCCCCCGGTCCAAAAACATGCACGGTAGGTTGATTGGCACCTTGGAAGAATTGTCCCTAGTGTATGAATGTGGGTGTGTGTGTGTGTGTGTGTGTGTTGTGTGTGTGTGTGTGTCCTGTGATGGGTTGGCATTCCATCCAGGGTGTATCCTGCCTTAATTCCCATAGACGCCTGAGATAGACACAGACTCCCCGTGACCCGAGGGAAGATCGGATAAAGCGCTAGAAGATGAATGAATGAATGAACTAATTATTTATTTATTTATTTTCCCGTTCATTAAATTCAACTTTTTGAATTTTCATAGTTGTTTTCGTAGTTGGCGAAAGTCCCGGACGAAAAAGTCGGTGGGGGGTTCTGATTCCTGCATCGATGCGGAATCGTCCACGTCTGCATCATACTGTAGAAACGATCCATTTCGGCACCCCATAATTGATCTGTTTAGTGTCATCCAGCAAAACAAATCGTTTGCGATAATCGCACGACGTACGAAAGCGGCCTTACTTCATAATCACGCCGTTTCTCGCCTGTCCGAAGCGCCGCTCGCCGGGAGTACGCGTCCAAGAGTGCGAGGTGTTCTCTCTCTCTCTCTCTCTCTCTCTCTCTCTCTCTCTCTCTCTCTCTCTCTCTCTCTCCGCTTCCGCGTGCAGACCGCCAGCGGCCCGCTCGCCCCGTCGGGCTCGGAACAAAAGAGCAGTCACACTTCAGAGAGGGGCGGATGGAGGGATGAAAGGGTGGAGGGATGTGAAGGGAGGGAGAGATGGAGGGGAGAGCATGAGCTGCATTGTGGAGGGCGGCCAAAACGCTCGGACAAGACACTGCCATCACTCTCACACACACACACTCTCACACACACACACACACACACACACACACACACACACACATACAGAGTCCACACACCAGTGGCTTCCAGGCACAGAGCGGAGATTGTTCCCAGAACACTTTGGTCTCTGCAGGAAAAGGTTTATCGGATCGTTTTGTTCGTAAAACTCGTAGATGACACGCAATAACGTTGTTTGTGTGGTTATTTGTTTTTGTTTTTGATTCGATCAACAAACAAGGATCTAGCGACTTTGCCGGTCGTTACGTTGTGTTGTTGTTGTTTTTTTTTTTTTTTTTTTTGACGATCGGGACCCGTGTAGGAAGCGAAGTGTGCGCGCGGATGACGAGCTAGACCAGCGTCAGTAATAGGGTGCTGTACGTCTCACCCTCAGGACAATCCCATCGGCGACTGGGACGGCGTGTTCGACGGGAAACTGCTGTGTAACTTCGCCAGCCTCGAGCACACCCGTCTCGTGCCCATCTGTGATGTCATGCCAGGTGAGCGCTTGCCTCTGTTTATTATTGTAATTTTTTTTTATTATTATTTTATTTATTTAATTTCATTTCATTCATTCATTCATCTTCTACCGCTTTATCCGATCTTCCCTCGGGTCATGGGGAGTCTGTGTCTATATCAGGCATCTATGGGTATTAAGGCAGGATACACCCTGGATGGAATGCCAACCCATCACACACACACACACACACACATTCATACACTAGGGACAATTTTCCAAGGTGCCAATCAACCTACCGTGCATGTTTTTGGACCGGGGGAGGAAACCGGAGAACCCGGAGAAAAAACCCCCTGAGGCACGGGGAGAACATGCACAAACTCCACACACACATGGCCGAGACGGGAATCGAACCCGGACCCTGGCGGTGTGAGGCGAACGTGCTAACCACTAAAACCACCGTGCCACCCTTATTTATTATTATTCTTTTTAATTTTAGTAATATATTTTGTGTGTGTGTGTTTGTGTGTGTGTATATGTGTGTGTAAGTGCATCGAGATTAAAAACAACGCACACAAAGTCAGGTACTGGTGTACAGTGAGTGAGGAGGTCTTCGGCGGTGCAGGTGCCCCCCCCCCCTCCTCCTCCCCCCCCCCCCCCCCCCCCCCCCCCCGGTTGAATAGCATATCTTCATAGTGCTTGCTTTGTGCGCGGGTGCGCTTTCACACTACAGATTTGACTCGATTAATTCTAGAGCGGGGCGATTAATCGATGATATCGATTGATCACCATTAGCGATTAATCGTCATTATCGATTTATCACCATTGTCGATTGATCGCCATTGTCAATTAATGGCATTATCGGTTAATCACCATTATCGATTAATCACCCTTGTCGATTAATCACCATTATCGATTAATCACCCTTGTCGATTAATCACCATTATCGATTAATTCGACCATTTCAGTCCGGTTTGGCACAGCGAGCTTCCGTAGTTCTCCGCATTACACTTTTGCGAAATACGAAATGCAACATGGTGGCTGACCAATCCGACGCGCTCGTTTTTCCTAGAGGGGGCGGGGTTTCATCAGTCGTATGGAAGCGGTTCGGATTTCAGACGCTCAACAAACATTTATCTAACGTTTGTAAAGGAAGAAACACGACTCATTTATTCCAAACAGAAACGCGGTGTTGAATGACGAGGTGTGTGTGTGTGTGTGTGTGTGTGTGTGTGTGTGTGTGTGTGTGTGTGTGTGTGTGTGTGTGTGTGTGTGTGTGAAAATAAATAAAATATAGGCGATTCGATTTATATGACGTATCGTTCATTCATGCATTCATCTTCTAGCGCTTTATCCCGATCTTCCCTCGGGTCACGGGGAGTCTGTGTCTATCTCAGGCGTCTATGGGCATTAAGGCAGGATACACCCTGGATGGAATGCCAACCCATCGCAGGACACACACACACACACACACACACACATTCATACACTAGGGACAATTTTCCAAGGTGCCAATCAACCTACCGTGCATGTTTTTGGACCGGGGGGAGGAAAAACATATCCCACCTTGTTTGGTAGCTGGGGTCAGAGCCATGATACAGCGCCCCCTGGAGCACATAGGGTTTAGGGTCTTGCTCAAGGACCCCCCAAGGGTGGCAGCTTGGCGATAACGGGGCTCGACGGAGGCACAACACACACATACACACATACACACACACACACACACACACACACACACATACACACACACACACGCACTTCATTTTATCACAAAGGAATTGTTTTGACCTTTACAATAAGCAACTGCTATAGAGTTCATGGTCCCACTTGATCATTAGTAGGTCATGTGATCATGTATGCGTTGGATTGGATGGGGGGTGGGGGGGGGGGGGGGTGAGAGAGATGGAGATAAAGAGAGAGAGAGAGATTGTGTTAGTCTGCAAACAGAAACGCTTTTGTCTTATAGCTTGGGTTTAAAAGTCAACAATCCGAGGCGTCATCTTTTGTACGTTCAGCTTTGCGTATACACGTGTGTTTATACATGTTTGTGTTGTTGTTGTTTTTTTTTTATTGATGTTTGTTTCACTGTAGATATTTTTTTGTTGTTGTTATTTTGCTTTTCTTCTCCCCCTCGACTGCATTGCTGAGAAGTCTGAGATGTGTAGGCCCACAGAACGCGAGCCCTTTTGTTGATCTAGGAGATAAGTGAATGAACAGCTTTTCTGTTGTTTGTTTATTAAGACGCTTTACCCCCCCCCCCCCCCCCCTTTATTTATAGACAATGTTCTGCTATTTTTATGTTTAAAAAGAGATGAGAATTAATAATGTTAATAGAAAGGTTGTGGTTTTTTGTGGCTATACTGAGAATGGAACCAGTTTATGTGTACAAAGTGAACATTCTGGTACTTTATTTATTTGTTTGTTTGTTTGTTTTATGATTGGTGGTGTTTATTCTTGACACAACTTTTCTTTTATTGTGTAAATATCAGGAAACAGAGTTCTTGTTGGAGTGTCATTATCTTTGGAGTCTAAAGGAAAGAGTGTGTGTGTGTGTGTGTGTGTGTGTGTGTGTAGAGTACTCCATGCAGGACCAGAGGCTGTCCAAAACCAGCTTCACTCCCAGAGGGAGCAGTGAGAAGTGCGGCAGTCAGAGCAAACCAAAGAGCAAAGGTACTGCAGCCTCCTGTACACTCCTATAAATTACTGAACACTCCTGTACACTCCTATATACCCCTGTACACTCCTATATACTCCTATATACCCCTATACATTCCTATACACTCCTATATACCCCTGTACACTCCTATATACCCCTGTACACTCCTAAACGCATACCCCTGTACACTCCCATATACCCCTGTACACTCCTATACACTCCTATATACCCCTGTACACTCCTAAATACTCCTGTACACTCCTATATAACCCAGTACACTCCTATACACTCCTATATACCCCTATGCACTCCTAACTTCCTATACTTCTGTACACTCCTATATACCCCTGTACACTCCTATACACTCCTATATAACCCTATACATTCCTATACACTCCTATATACCACTGTACACTCATATACACTCCTATAAATTACTGAACACTCCTGTACACTCCTATATACCCCTGTACACTCCTATATACACATATACTCTCCTGTACACTAGTATATACACCTGTAGACTCCTGTACACTACTATATACCCCTGTACACTCCTGTACACTACTATACACTCCTATACACTACTATATACTACACTCCTGTATATACCCCTTACACTACTATATACTACAATATACCCTTGTACACACCTGTACACTACTATATACCCCTGTACACTCCTGTACACTACTATATACCCCTGTACACTCCTGTACAACTACTATATACCTCTGTACACTCCTGTACACTACTATATACACCCTGTACACTCCTGTACACTACTATATACCCCTGTACACTCCTGTACACTACTATATACCCCTGTACACTCCTGTACACTACTATATACCCCTGTACACACCTGTACACTACTATATACCCCTGTACACTCCTGTACACTACTATATACCCCTGTACACTCCTGTACACTACTATATACCCCTGTACACTCCTGTACACTACTATATACCCCTGTACACTCCTGTACACTACTATATACCCCTGTACACTCTTGTATACTACTATATACCCCTGTACACTCCTGTACACTACTATATACCCCTGTACACTCCTGTACTATATACCCCTGTACACTCCTGTACACTACTACTATATACCCCTGTACACTACTATGTACACTATATACCTGTACTCTACTATATACCCCTGTACACTCATGTACACTACTATATACCCCTGTACACTCCTGTACACTACTATATACACATGTACCCTGTACACTCCTGTACACTAATATATACCCCTCTACACTCCTGTACACTTCTGTATACCGCTGTACACTCCTGTACACTCCTGTACACTACTATGTACACTCTTGTACACTACTATATACCCCTGTACACTCCTGTACACTACTATATACCCCTGTACACTCCTGTACACTACTATATACCCCTGTACACTCCTGGTTACACTACTATATACCCCTGTACACTATACACTCCTGTACACTCTTGTATACTACTATATACCCCTGTACACATCTATACACTAATATATTCCCCTGTAGACTTCTCTACACTACTATATACCCCTATTCACTAATATATACCCCTGTACACTTCTGTACATGACTATATACCCCTGTACACTCCTACACTACTACCCCTATATACCCCTGTACACTCATGTACACTACTACAATATACCCCTGTACACTATACCTGTATATACCCCTGTACACTCCTGTACACTACTATATACCCCTGTACACTCCTGTACACTACACTATACCCCCTATACCCCTGTACACTCCTTTACACTACTATATACCCCTGTACACTACCTGTACCTACACTATACCCCTGTACACTCCTTTACACTACTATATACCCCTGTACACTGTACACTCCTACACTACACTCCTATATACCCCTGTACACTCCTGTACACTACTATATACCCCTGTACACTCCTGTACACTACTATATACCCCTGTACACTCCTGTACACTCCTATATACCCCTATGCACTACTACTATATACTGTACACTCCTGTACACTCCTATATACCCCTGTACACTCCTTTACCTACTATATACCCCTGTACACTACTATATATACCCGCTGTACACTCCTGTACACTACTATATACCCCTGTACACTCCTCCACACTACTATATACTACCCCTGTACACTCCTGTACACTACCATATACCCATTTACACTCCTGTACACTACTATATACCCATTTACACTCCTGTACACTACTATATACCCATTTACACTCCTGTACACTACTATATACCCCTGTACACTACTATATACCCCTGTACACTCCTGTACACTACTATATACCCCTGTACACTCCTGTACACTACTATATACCCCTGTACACTTTTGTACACTACACTATATATACCCCTGTACACTCCTGTACACTACATACTACTATATCCATGTACACTCCTGTACACTACTATATACCCCTGTACACTTCTGTACACTACTATATACACCTGTACACTCCTGTACACTACTATATACCCCTGTACACCACTATATACCCCTGTACACTCCTTTACACTACTATATACACATGTACACCCCTGTACACTCCTGTACACTACTATATACCCCTGTACACTCCTCTACACTACTATCTACCCCTGTACACTCCTGTACACTACTATATACCCCTGTACACTCCTGTACACTACTGTATAC
>JACRUU010000010.1:9900669-9920669 GCA_030449085.1 Kryptopterus vitreolus | reverse complement strand
TCTGTCATCCTTCTGACCTTTAATCTTCTGCCTTTTATTTGCTTTTTAAAATTACTTTTTTTTATTATTAAATTTATGTAATAAATAAATAAATAAATATTCTTTCTCACATTTTATTTATTTATTTTTATTTAATGCTGTTTATTTGTTTTTTCAATTCATTTTTCTCCCCTTATTTTTTCTTTAAAATCTTTTGTGTGTGTGTGTGTGTGTGTGTGTGTGTGTGTGTGTGTGTGTGTGTGTGTGTGATTTTAATGCACTCTTCACTGTTTTGTATACATTTCCTCTTCTCCTCTCCTCCAATCCGTCCCCTCGCCTCTCCTCTGCTTTTCTTTCATTCTTCGCCTCGCCACTTTTCCTCTCTCGCTTCTCATCACCTCTCCTCTCCTGGTTCTCCTCTGCATTTCCTCCATCCCTCTTCCTCTCCTCTTTTCTCCCCCTTTCTCTCTCAGTCTGTTCTCGTTCAGCTCGGTGTTAGACAGATTTTTTTCGACCAATCAGAATGGAGCATGGATGCTTTTCGAGTGTCAGGATGCTCCTAGTTAAAGGTGTGTGTGTGTGTGTGTGTGTGTGTGTGTGTGTGTGTGTGTGTGTGTGTGTGTGTGTGTGTGTGTGTGTGTGTGTGTGTGTGTGTGTACACGCTCGGCAGTTCTGCTGGCCAGAAAGTCCAGGACTGTTACTTCTACCAGATCTTCATGGATAAGAAGGATAAAGTGCTTGTGCCGACCAGTCAACAGCTGCTGGAATGGTCCTTCATCAACAGTGACCTCAAGTTCGCTGAGGTGAACACACACACACACACACACACACACACACACACACACACACACACACACACACACACACAGAGCACATTATAGTACTAAAAGCGGTCGTTTCCCTGCTCTTGTAGGCTCCTTCGTGTCTCATCATCCAGATGCCTCGCTTCGGGAAGGACTTTAAGATGTATAATAAGATTTTCCCGTCTCTAGAGCTGGACATCACAGATCTTCTGGAAGACAGTAAGACGCTGAGGGACACTTGTTTACTCTTAGATATGTACATTATGTATTTCAGATTCCTATTTTTATGTATTATTGTGGTGTTTGATCTGTTATGTGGAGCAACACAATGCAATTTGATTTGATTGACTTTATTTATGTATGTATGTATGGATGGATGTATGTATGGATCCATCCATCCATCCATCCATCCATCCATCCATACATGCTTACATGCATCCATACATGCTTACATACATGCATACATACATGCATACATACATTCATACATCCATCCATACATGCATCCATCCATCCATCCATCCATCCATGCATACATGCATGCATCCATACATGCATCCATACATGCATACATACATCCATACATACATGCATACATACATGCATACATATATACATCCATACATACATACATACATACATACATACATACATACATACATGCATACATACATACATACATACAAACATACATGCATACATACATACATACATCCATGCATACATCCATAGATAGAGAGATGGATAGATCGATTGATGAATGGATGAATCGATGGATGGATGGATGGATCGATCAATCGATGGATGGATGGACAGATGGACAAGCTAGCTTGCAACCTGTGATGCACCAGTTATCTACTCTCTCGAATCCAGAAACATGGGAAAACCAACTTCCTGTCTGGAATGCTTCTTTGCCTTTGGATAGATCCGCTTATCGCTAGTCTACAGGCCACCGTAGATCCCAGGGGTGGCGCTATACGAACATGGACAGGCGGTGAACATGGCTATATGAACAAAGACAGGTGGTGAATGGTCTCTCAAAGAGATACCGTTTTATTAATAAATAAATAAATAAATAACGATGATGCAAGCGGAATTTCCAAGAAAGGGGGCGTTTCTTGTATATAAGCTGCTTTATGTAAGGGCACAATTCTGTACAAGGTAAAATATGAACGTAAACGCTTGTGTGTGTGTGTGCGTGTGTGCGTGCCGTTCCAGCGCCCAGAGAATGCCGCATCTGCGGCGGTTTAGCGCTGTACGAGTGCAGGGAGTGTTACGAGGATTCCGACATCACAGCGGGGAAGATTAAGCAGTTCTGTGAAAAGTGCAATACACAGGTAAAGCATGTCATCTCTCTCTCTCACACACACACACACACACATATATAGGCTTACACACTTGTCACATCATTTTGTGATATTCTAGTTTGTACTATTTGTCATGAACACTAGATGGCGCCCTCTCTACAGTCTTTCAAGCCGTATCACTGCAGTGTTATAGCAACCTTTAACGTATAGATTTTTTTTTTATGTAATTGTATATAAACTTTCTCCTCACTTTTTTTTGTAACACGTTCTTATTCGTGCAGTATGTAAAAATGTAAGATTTATTATTATTATTATTATTATTATTATTATTATTATTATTATTATATAATATAAACATACATTAGTTTACAACGTAATAATAAAAACTTGAGTATTTTACACTGGTGGTAGTTATTGTGTGATATATATATATATATATATATATATATATATATATTATATATATAATATAATATATACTAGTATGTGTGTGTGTGTGTGTGTGTGTGTGTGTGTGTGTGTGTGTGTGTGTGTGTGTGTGCGCCACACACACACACACCTATATATATATATATATATATATATATATATATATAAACACATATATACACACATATATATACATACATATATAACACACACAATATTTATATATATTTTCACACTACAACACACACACACACACAGAGGACAGGGCACAACTCCCCAAAGACGGATGAGAGAGATGTTTGGTTGAAGTAACGGCTGCAAAAGGCGGAGCCACAAGCTACTGTATAAAAGGCTGCACTTACTTTTGCACATGCAAAAACTCTTTCATGTAGTTTTTGCGTCTAACCAAACATATACAACTGATCAACAAATATCTGACTTTTAATTTATAAATAAATAAGAAAATCAAAGTAAAACAATAGAAAACGTCTGACTAGCTCAAGGGGTTTACAAACATTCGAGCAGCACACTTTCTGACCAACACGGCTGCTGTATGCTGCGTTATGGCCGGTTTTGGTGCTTGATTTCAGAATTGGTAAAAGAAATGTGAATAATTGTGTGTTGTGTAAGGTTTTTAATGTAGTTTCTTATTTGTTTATTTGTTTGTTTATTTATTTATTTTTATTATAATCGAACAGAAAATTCCACGCTGCTTTAATTGCTTCTTAATAAAATAAGAAAAAAAGAATAACATCATTTCCGTGCATGCTTTCTTCTCTTTAATTTCATTGTGTGTGTGTGTGTGTGTGTGTGGATCTGATCGCAGGTGCATCTGCACCCGCGGCGTAAGAATCACCGCTACAGTAAACTGGCGCTGCCTAAGGAGCTTCAGGAGAGCTCGTGGAGACAAGCGTCGTTCCCCCGCCAGCAGATGGAGCTGTTCGCCGTGCTCTGCATCGAGACCAGCCACTATGTGGCCTTCGTTAAATACGGCTCGGCTGCGTCCTCCTGGCTCTTCTTCGACAGCATGGCCGATCGGGACGGTACGTCCTTTTAAAATCGTCTCTGACATCCTTATTTGATAAAAGCCAGTTTTAGGCTTAGATCTTTAATGAACTTTAATTAATCCTTTTAGAAGTATTTTTATTTCGACAACATTGTTTTATTAACAATTACACAATTACAAACAACCCTTTGTGTATTATATATATATATATATAAGGGGGGCACAGTGGTTTAGTGGTTAGCACGTTCGCCTCACACCTCCAGGATCCGGGTTCGATTCCCGTCTCGGCCATGTGTGTGTGGAGTTTGTGCATGTTCTCCCCGTGCCTCAGGGGTTTTTCTCCGGGTTCTTCGGTTTCCTCCCTCCGGTCCAAAAACAAAAACATGCACGGTAGGGTTGATTGGCACCTTGGAAAATTGTCCCTAGTGTATGAATGTGAGTGTGTGTGTGTCCTGTGATGGGTTGGCATTCCATCCAGGGTGTATCCTGCCTTAATGCCCATAGACGCCTGAGATAGTCACAGACTCCCCGTGACCCGAGGGAAGATCGGATAAAGCGTTAGAAGATGAATGAATAACATATATATATATATATATATATATATATGAAGAACTGGGTTTGAGGCCCGGAATGGCCAAGCTGCTGCCCTTGGGTCCTTGAGCAAGACCCTTAACCCTCTAAAATAATGATTTCCAACCTGTCCTCATGTGGAATGAAATTTCCTTAACAATGAAGTTTATTGCTCGTTAAGGGTTAGTTGCATAAATTAAAAGGCAGGGTGTGTACATTTTTGCACTGTACATTTACCACATTTGGCATATATGTAGAACTAATTCTGTGTGTGTGTGTGTGTGTGTGTGTGTGTGTGTGTGTGTGAACAGGTGGCCAGAACGGTTTCAACATCCCGCAGGTGTCCCCGTGTCCCGAAGTGGGCGCGTACCTGAAAATGACCCCCGAAGAACTCCACGCCCTCGACCCGAAAAACATCCAGGGCTACGCACGGCGCCTGCTCTGCGACGCTTACATGTGCATGTATCAGAGCCCCACAATGAGCCTGTATAAATAGTAAGAGGGCAGGTGTGTGTGTGTGTGTGTGTGTGTGTGTGTGTGTATGGGGGAGGATACGAGGAAGCAAATGGGGCGTCGATCAACACTGACATTGGGACAGAGAAGGACTTCATCATCGCACAAAACTCCCTGTTATTCCTGATTTCCTCTGTGTGTGTGTGTGTGTGTGTATATAGTAGTGTGAGGATGAGGAGGAGGAAGGAAGAAAGAAAAAAAAAAAAAAAAAAGCTGATTTGCACTGTTTATGTGTTTTTGTTTGTGTGTGTTAAGAGTATATCGTAAATATGGGGGGGGGGGGGGGGGGGCTGGGGGGGGTTACCGAGTGCTGTAACAAACACTGATCTCAAACGTTACCAGACGCTCCGGAATAAATCCGTCATCCGGTTTTTCCTAGTTACCGCCCGTTTTGTAACGTACCGAAGCGAGGCGTCGTTTCCTAAAGCACAGTTCCCTTTTTTTTTCCCTTTCTTTCTTTCTTTTTTTTTATTAAATAATTAATTCGTCCGATTTTAACGAAAGCGGGGACTTTTTTTTTTTTCCCCCTGCCTGTGATCCTCGGTTATGCCGCGTAACGATACGCTATATTGTTATTATTATTATTACAATGCCAGCTAACACTTCCGCAGTGTCTCACTTTTCCCAACGGCGTTTTGTTCCTCTTGCGCCGCACCAGCGATTGCGTCATTCTTAAAAGTACGACATAAAAAATCCATAAACGAACGACGGAAAACGACTTTTTTGGAATACGGCCCGTCCAATATGAGATTATAACATCTTGTAGGTTTTTTTTTTGTGTTTACTGTGTCGCTGAGGTAAGTGTTATCATTCAGCCAACGACGGTGTTCGTAAAGTCTTAATGTACTGTAGGGTGAGAAGCTTTTCCGATTCATCCCCGAGAGCAGGCTATTCAGGGTCTCGCGTTTATAAGGCATCTACGTCACGTGTTATAAAGCAGGAACTAGTTCGGGGTCCCGTAGTGCAACCCGAGACAATTTATACGCGTTCGAGAGAAAAACCCGTATACGGCTGAAACAAGCGTCCTGATACTTTTGCCCGTAGCGTGTTTATTTGTTATTTACGTTTACGCCATTTATAGAGACGACTTGAGCCTCGCTCATGTGGCAGCTTGGTGGTGATGGGATTTGAACCTGCGACCTTTCCCGGTCCAGAGCAATGCCCAATGCCTTTTAATCTCCGAACTACAAGATTTTGTCTACATTTGATACTAAATTGTTGTAAACAAGTAAAGTTTAGTTCAGCGTAATTACCGTAATTGTAATCTTTCTAGACGAATCTGTTTACGTTCAAAACGAACAATACAAAATAAAATAAAATAAATAAATAAAATAAAGCTAAAAAAAAAATAATTATATATATATATATATATATATATATATATATATATATATATATATATATATATATATAATATACAACCAATACAATATAATATACAATACTATATAATTACAAACAACCAATATAATTACAACCAATTACAAACAATACAACCAATAATAACATTTAAATTATTTTCTAATCTAAGAAACGGATTTTGATTTGATTTGATTTTCTCCTCCTGGAGACTTCTTTCGGGAAAATAAACAACGAAGGTAAACAAATTAACATTCAGATATTCAATAGATTTGACGGGTTTACATGATGATTTATTTATTTATTTATTTATTTTATTCGGGGAAAGAACACTTTGATCACTTTTTATTCGGATCCTTTTTACAAGCGCGCATTGGAGACGTCCAGAAAAAAACGTCCTGAACACTTATAACATCTAATAAACGTTTGTTTGTTTGCCCCCCCTCCCCCCCACCACCCGCCGCTCATAATGATGTGCTATTATTAGATCTCGTATCGGATTGGGGGATTTATCGACGTTTGCACTTTTATCAAGAAAGTGTGTGCGTTTAATGCGACGTTCCGGATTTATTAGGGTCAAAAGGTCAGGACTCCTGCCATGTGGATACACTTCTTTTATGTCGTGTTGCGCCGCTTCGCTCCTGGTCCCCGGTAACGCTGCAGGTCGTGTATTATTATTATTATTATTATTATTATTCTTTTTCTACCGAGCAAAGCCTAATCAGCATTGTAGCAGGTGTAGCGTATACACCACTAACTATTCCTGTTTCCGAGACGTTTTTTTCCAAGCTAAATTTGGAATATTTGCTCGACCCAGGGTTTGCTAATAATGTGTGCGTGTCATGTTTGTTTTCCCCTCGGAGACTCGTCGTGACTCGAAAACACATAAGAATCTGCGTGTCCTGTTTAAGTCTGGTGTCCATGCTTGGATATCATGGATGGAGAATTATAGGTCAACCCTGCTGATCTCTCCCCTCCCTCTCTTTCCTCTCTCTCTCTCTTCTCTCTCTCTCTCTCTTTCTGTCTTTTTCTTTTATTTTCAAACGACGGTTCGTTTTGTTTTCGCGTCATGGGAATTAATACTCGCGCGCACTGTCGACAGACTCGTCCGATGCTTGCACAGACGAAGGTTGTGAACTGTAAAGGCTTGTGGTGGTGCTTCTGTGTTGTACAGCTGGATTATGGCGTGTCTGGTTGTTACCTGTTCAGCCCTGGTTTTGTTTATTTGTGCTCTTTCTGATGAATGTTAACTAAATTAAAACCCTGTTTTTTTTTTTTTTTTTTTTCGAAAACGACCATTTGCTTGGGAATGGTTTGTGTGTGTGTGTGTGGTGTGTGTGTGTGTGTGTGTGTGTGTGTGTGTGTAGGCTGTTTCTGTCTTATCGTATAAATCCATTCAAGTACAGATATGTCGGATTTATACAAACAAACAAATAAATAAATAAATAAAATAGAGTTGATGTTAGTACAAGGATAAATTGGGTTTAAGCCACACGTTAATATGATGATCCGGGTTTGACATACTTGTCCTTATAGCGTCTCGAAAAGAAGTAAACAAATGATTGACATTCGCATTATTGATTTTCGAGCAGATCCGATCGTTTATCGCTTATATTTATTGTTTTCAGTGCAAAGTTGAAAATATCCACAAAAAAGATTTTTTTTTATATTTTAAATAGAAAAAAAAATGCTAAAATGTTTTATCTTATTTTTCTTATTTTGAATTTTTTAAATATATTATATATATTTTTATAATATATTTATTTTAATATTTTTTAATAAGCTTATTTCTATTATTTGTAACGGTTTTCAAAGGAATTTAGCTTTATCTCTAGAAAAGTAAAAATTAAGTAAAAAAAAAAATATATATATATCAAATAAAATTTTTTTTTTTATGTTTAAATAAAATTTTACAAATTAAAAAAAAAATTACAAAATTATTTTATTCAATTGAGAGAAAAAAATATAACCCTTATATATATCTATATATATATATATATATAATATATTATATTAATTATTATTCTAATTTTTTTTTTAGCTTTATTTATTTATTTTATTTTGGAAAACAAAGGTGATTTATCCGATAGCTGTTGCTTACTCACTTTGGTAAGTTGAAAAAAATGTTTTTAAAATAATAATACAAAATATAAAAATATTCATATCTCTAATGTTTTGACATTTTGCTTTTGTTTATAGATGACTTTTGAGCCCACTGAGAGAAATTGAGACGTCGTCGTTTGTGTGTGTGTGTGTGTGTGTGTGTGTGTGTGTGTGTGTGTGTGTGTGGTTGGAGATGTTTCCCCTTACCTGTCTTTAACATTATGTCAAGTCTGGACATCTGGGACAAATCTGACCTGCGGACTCGTTCCAGCAGACGGACATCCGACGCGTCACACACCTTCTCCGGTCTCGAGTGTGTTGCGTGCGCGCTTTTGTTTGTTTGCTATTGAGAATGAATGCAAAGAGACACCGTCAGGTCAAGAATGTATGTACAACACACACACCCACACACACACACACACACACACACACACACACACCTGCCACTGGTACTCGTGCCCGGCTTGGTTTGCTGACTGCACAAGTGAAAGTATTTGTCAGCATAGCAGCTGGTGTTCAATGCCCTCTTGTAGCTTTATGCCATAGCATATGCCTGCCGTGTGATATGTGCTAATTTAGCCCTGCGCTGGTACCTATAACCAACAGATGGAGTGCTGCATTGTCATTCTCACCCCCAACTCCAAGCCTCGGGGACGAGAAATAAAAAAACCACGCATATGGAGCTTGATGTCGCTCTGCTGTTAGGAGAATTTATGATAAACACGAAGCTGCACCTTTAGACACACACACACGAGGTCCAGGAATGTAGCTTTTAAACCTTCTGGACTTTGTTTATGTATTTGTTTTTTGTATTTATATAGAATGAATATATTTAGTTAAATTAACAGGAGATTCGGAGGGAATTAGCCGAATACTGAAATCTAAGAAAGGAAATAAAAGTAGTATTTAATATTATTATTACTAATATTAGAATTTTATATATAGTATTAAATATTAGTAGTATTTAAAGTAGTATTAAATATGTCGGGTTTTTTGCAGTGAAAGTGTTCATCATAATAGACTATATATATTAAAACTAGACATGGGACATTCCCTGTAAACCTCGGCTCCGGGTGCGAGCCCATAGAACCTGGTCCGTTTAATATTTAGCGTTGATATTCATTTTCTATGGTACAAATTCGTCCCGGGCCAAAAAACCTCATTTGCCCCGATTACCCATAATTCCCTGTGGTTTTTTCGGGCCGAGTGTCATATCAGTGCAACGTCCTTGCCGCCCCGGACGAGTGGATACGTCGATACGGCCGAACATCAAAGCGTCAAAATGTACCCCATTGAATAAATCTGTATGGGCCGGAACGATGCAGAATTCCCGGAATTCCAAGCGGGGTTTGTGAGTCGTACGATCACGACCGACTACATCTCACCTACGAGTGGATATGTCACATGTGCATGTCGGGCGAACACGGGGCCGAACGGCGGAGCATCAAATTTCCCCATTCATTCTCTATGGGGCCGGAATGTCGCGCATCTCCCGAAATTCCGAACGTGTGTGGGATTCGGTAGGTATATCCACTCCGGACCCCCTACGAGTGGATATGACATATGTGCATGTCGGACGCTCACAGGCCGAACTGTGAGGCACTGAATTTCCACCCCATTCATTTCACTATGGGAAAAAATTCCCGCTCCGGGTTCGGAATTCTGCGGTGCGATTCCTTGTTAAAGTAACAGCACGGCTCACACCATCGGGACGCACGATATGAGGTACGATTCGTGACGATGGGATAAAAACCGCAGGATGAGTTACGCTCCAAATAGGTCGCAGGTTCAACTCACTGTTGGGCCCTTGAGGAGGCCCTTAACCCTCAGTTGCTTCGGATAAGGCCAAATGCTGTAAATGTCAACATGTGTTTACAGTATACAAAGGCTAAACACATTGAAACTGGGATGCTTTGCCTAGGAAAAGGATCTAGTAGAATTTATCGACTACATATTAATGCTAATTAATATAATAGGCTGGTTAGTTGGATGGTTAGATGGATGATTGGATAGTTGGTTGATTAGTTGGATGTTTGGATGGATGGATGGATGGTTAGATTAATGTTTGGTTAGTTAGATGGATGGTTGGTTAGTTGGGTGGATGAATGGATGGTTGGTTGGTTTGTTAGATGGATGGATGGATGGTTAGTTGGATAGATGGTTATTTGGATGAGTGGATGGATAGTTAGATGGATGGTTGGTTGGTTGGTTAGTTGGATGGATAGTTAGTTGGATGGATGGCTGGATGGTTAGATTGATGGTTAGTTAGATGGATGGTTGGTTAGTTGTATGGATGGATAGTTAGATGGTTGGTTGGTTAGTTGGATGGATGGATGGATAAATAGTTGGATGGATAGATAGACGGATGGTTGGTTAGTTGGATGGATGGATATATAGTTAGACAGATGGTTGGTTAGTTGGATGGATGGATAGATAGTTGGATGGATGGATGGATGGATGGATGGATAGTTGGTTGGTTAGTTGGATGGATGGATAAATAGTTGGATGGATGGATAGTTAGACGGATGGTTGGTTAGTTGGATGGATGGATGGATGGATAGTTGTTTGGTTAGTTGGATGGATGGATAAATAGTTGGATGGATGGATAGTAAGACAGATGGTTGGTTAGTTGGATGGATGGATGGATAGTTAGATGGATGGTTGGTTGGTTGGTTAGTTGGATGGATAGATGGATGGATAGATAGTTGGATGAATGGATAGTTAGACGGTTGGTTGGTTGGATGGATGGATGGATGGATAAATAGTTGGATGGATGGATAGTAAGACGATGGTTGGTTAGGTTAGTTGGATGGATGGATGGATGGATTAGATGGATGGATGGATGGATGGATAGTTGGTTGGTTAGTTGGATGGATGGATGGATAAATAGTTGGATGGATGGATAGTTAGATGGATGGTTGGTTAGTTGGATGTGGATGGATGGATGGATGGATAGTTGGTTGGTTAGTTGGATGGATGGATAAATAGTTGGATGGATGGATAGTAAGACAGATGGTTGGTTAGTTGGATGGATGGATGGCGGTAGGTTGGAGGATGGATGGATTGGTCGGTGGATGGAGTGGAGGATGGATGGTAGATGGATGGATGGATAGATAGTTGGATGGATGGATAGTTAGATGGTTGGTTGGTTAGTTGGATGGATGGATGGCTGGTTGGTTAGTTGGACAGATGGTATGGTTGGTTAGTTGGTTGGTTAGTTGATTAGTTGGATGGATGGATGGATAGTTGGATTGGTAGTTGATGGATGGATGGATAAATGGTTGGTTATAGGAATGGATGGATGGATAGTTAGACGGATGGTGTTGGATGGATAGTTGGATGGATGGATGGATTAGGATGGATGGATGGTTGGTTGGTTAGTTGGATGGATGGATGGATGGATAAATAGTTGGATGGATGGATAGTAAGACAGATGGTTGGTTAGTTGTATGGATGGATGGATAGTTAGATGGATGGTTGGTTAGTTGGATGGATGGATGGATGGATGGATAGTTGGTTGGTTGGTTGGTTGGATGGATGGATAATGGTTAGTTAGGTAGTGGATGGATGGATAGTTAGACGGATGGTTGGTTAGTTGGATGGATGGATGGATGGATGGATAGTTGGTTGGTTAGTTGGTTGGATGGATGGATAAATAGTTGGATGGATGGATAGTAAGACAGATGGTTGGTTAGTTGGATGGATGGATGGATAGTTAGATGGATGGTTGGTTAGTTGGATGGATAGATGGATGGATAGATAGTTGGATGAATGGATAGTTAGACGGTTGGTTGGTTAGTTGGATGGATGGATGGCTGGTTGGTTAGTTGGACAGATGTATGGTTGGTTAGTTGGTTGCTTAGTTGATTCGTTGGATGGATGGATGGATAGGTTGGTTGGTTAGTTGGATGGATGGATGGATGGATGGATGGATGGTTGGTTGGTGGGATGGATGATTGTCTATGCCAACACATCCACATGTGGGGGACTCACGTATAAGGTAGTATAAAGGAGCCAGGTGATATAATCTTTTCCGATGCTGTGCTCAGTCACACTGGCGATGTGAAACAGATCTCGCCGATCACATGATCACGTTTACGTCACTCGCAACAGAATCGAGTCCGAGTGCAAATAGCAAAAGTGCATACGCTTCTGCGAGCAAATCTTTGCACCCGTATTCAGATATCCGTTTGCATTTACAATACATGTATTCCACACACACACACACACGCTATCGGCACAGGCGTATGACATCTGTTATAACCTCCTATTCAGTGCATCATTCCAGCTCGACACTATTCATTTCACTCAGTCAAAATTGTATTTGAATTACACTCATTCACACCAATAGAGTGGTTTTCACCAAGGCCATTCATTCAGTCCAATCATCCCTACAGCGAGATCCTTCAAAAGCCAGCGGAGATGTTTTCTTTTTATCCGTCTCAGTTCAGCTTTTACACACTTTGTGTCTTCTTTATAACTCTCGCTAATATTATATTATTATTATTATATTATTAATAGTGATGCAAAAGCATCTCTCTCCGGCTTCGCTCAAATTTTCGCATATCGTGCGGCCCGATGGTATGAGGTGCGCTGTTACTTTTATAAGGAATCCGCCCCGCGGAATTACCGAACCCGGGGCCAAAAAGCGGGAATTTTTTCCCATAGAAAATGAATGGCGTCATAAACAGTAAAGATGTCACCAAATACCAATGCATTACTTTTATCGAACACTTAATGCAAACACAAAAATGAATACAGACTTTATATATATATATATATATATATATTATATATATATATATATATATATATATATAGATATATATATAATAATCTTATTATTTTACTATCATTATAATTATTATTATTATTATTATTATTATTATTTATTATTATTATTATTATTATACAATGAAGCTTGTTTAAAGTTGTATACTACTTATAACAAAAAGTGTGCTTCAGGTTTTTCTTATTCTATACTTAAAAAAATTATATATAATTTAATAATATATTTAATAATAATAATATTTTTTTTTTTTTTTTGATTTAGGAAGGAGCTAATGATAAAGACAATATATCAGAACATTAAAAAAAAATAACATGTTTATAACAGGTATGAAAAAAGGTGGGGGGAATGAAAAATAAGGTAATAAAAAAAGTGTATAAATGGGCAACAAAATATGTATTATTATTATTATTATTATTATTATTATTGTTATATTTCCAATAAAGCTTGTCAAAGGTCTAAATACTACTTATAACAAAAATGTAAGGTGTGCATCGGGTTTTGGGATTCTATAGATAAAAAAAAAAGTTTCACAGACAAATATCAGAACTTAACATGTGTAAAAAAAAAAATTAAAAAAGTATAAAAAATGAAAAAAAAAAAGTGTAAAATGTGAGAATACAAAAGACGTGCTTAAACAACAAAATATATTTTTTATTATTATTAGGACGCACGGTGGTTTAGTGGTTAGCACGTTCGCCTCACACCGCCAGGGTCCGGGTTCGATTCCCGTCTCGGCCATGTGTGTGTGGAGTTTGTGCATGTTCTCCCCGTGCCTCAGGGGGTTTTTTTTCTCCGGGTTCTCCGGTTTCCTCCCCGGTCCAAAAACATGCACGGTAGGTTGATTGGCACCTTGGAAAATTGTCCCTAGTGTGTGAATGTGTGTGTGTGTGTGTGTGTGTGTGTCCTGTGATGCGTTGGCATTCCATCCAGGGTGTATCCTGCCTTAATGCCCATAGACGCCTGAGATAGGCACAGACTCCCCGTGACCCGAGGGAAGATCGGATAAAGCGGTAGAAGATGAATGAAGGAAACCTCGAAGCGTAAGAAAAAGCTTCATTGTAAACATTTGCTTTTGTAAGTAGAAGCTCAGTGGTTTGATTTTTTTATAATCAGAAGGTCATTGGTTCAAATCTCAGCATCACTTTCTCCGTCTTTATAACCGAGATAACTGTAATCCAATCTGGATCGATAATAAATGGTGAACATTTGCTAATGCTGTATCTCGGCTACAATAAACTATAAAAAATCATAAAAAATAATATAATATATAAAAGAAAAAAAAAAAAATATATATATATATGTATATATATAATATATATATATATGTATAATATGATAAAAAAATAATATAATCATTTATAATAATATATAAAAGAAAAATATAAATATATATGTATAATATAAATAAAAAATAATATAATCATTTATAATAATATAATATATAAAAGAAAAAAAAAATATATATAATATAAATGTTACCTGAACAAGATGTTTGCGATCCCAGAAGAAATCAGTGTGCGTCTCAGAAATCAATTAATTATTTAATTAATAAATAAATAAATTAATTAATTAATTAACTTAAGTGCAACGCTAAATAAATAATTCACCGTTTTTTTTGTTTGTTTGTTTTTTCTAGTGCACTCCGAAACACACTGCATCCTATTAAATTAACACACCCGATTCATTTGCGTTCGTTGTGTAGAATCGCAAATAAAATAAATACAAATAAATAATAATAAATTATAAACAAAACAAAACCTGATGTTAATGTAAATAAAAGCATGTCATATTGATCTTTTTTTTTTTGTTTTTGTAGTGCACTCCGAAACACACTGCATCCTATTACATGGGGAGGTGGTGGTTTAGTGGTTAAGGTGTCGGCCATTGGACCAGAAGATCGCAGGTTCAAACCCCACATCTACCAAGCTACCAATAGTGGGCCCTTGAGCAAGGCCCTCGCTCTGGATAAGGGCGTCTGCCAAATGCCGTAAATGTAAATGAACACACCCGATTCACTTGCGTTCGTTTTGTAGAATCACAAATAAAATAAGTAATTGAAAACAAAACAAAACCTGATTTTAATGTAAATAAAAGTGTGTCATCTTTTTTTTTTCCTTTTAAAATATCGTTAATTACTGCGCTTTGCGTGTTTCGTACGCGCGCTACTGAAATCGCATCGCGGCGATGCGCAGCTTTCGTTAATATTCTTGTAGGATAGAAAACGCCATCCCCTGTGTCTGAAGAGAGGGGGGGGGGACAAACAAACAAACAACCGCAATGACCATATTTGACGTTTTATCGCATTTAAAAGAAATCAGTGTTTTCCTGTCGTCCGAGCGAACCTTCGTTTCGGAAACTCGGTTGTGTTCGGATGAAACAATTTCCAGTCGATCGTCGGGAAAAAAAAAAAAAAAAAAAAAAACCCGCCGCAGCACTCGGGGATTTGTTTTAACTCCGTCTGATAGCAGCTTTTCATGCTCAGCCTTCAAAACTCCAGTGATTATCCGGATTACGCCGAGGCCGGTCAAGATTGATTAACGCCAATAGATGTGTTTAGCCGAGCGATCTTTCTCAGTCTTTCGAGCCGGCCGCGGCGTAATGTCTGGGATCCGACTCCAATCCGTTATTCCTCGGCTCGGGAAAGAAAATGTAAATACGTTACTCACTTGTCAAAAAGATCGCCGGACCGGCGGCGAAACGAAAGGGCGTAGACAAAATTAAAGAGGAAAAAAAAACACAATACCCCGTATGCTATGTCTTTATTTGTTTGTTTGTTTGTTTGTTTGTTTTTCCATCCACTTGCACCCTTTAGAGGGAAGAGTCCGTGCACATTCCTCTCAGTCATCTTCATTCCATGACGCTGTAAACGTGGCGATCCCGATGGGCGTGGCCTCGTTCCGGACGGACGAAATTCGCGATGAAGAAATAAAAACACTCTTTCTTTGCGGTGAGAGATGAGCGAGAAGATTGTGGAGGAATAGAGAACGCAGGATGGATGGAAGAGAGAAGAGCTATTTAATTATTTATTTATTTATTTTTTTTTTAATAGCTTTGGCTTTAGTTACTTTTTTGTAATTATATTCATCTTTCGTGTGTTTTTTTTAATGTGCGTAAATATATATATATATTAAAAAAATTTAATTCAATTAAAATAAAAAAATTTGCATTTTTTTATCAGGTATAATATGTGTATATTACTATGTATATATATATATATATATATATATATATATATATATATATATATATATATTATATATATATATATAGATATATATAATATATATATGTGTGTCTATAATATGTATATATATGTATAATATATGTATATGTGTATATAATATGGTATATATAATGTGTGTGTGTATATATATATATATATATATATCTATATATATATTCTATATATATATATATGATATAAAAATATAATATATTATATGTGTATTATATATTGTATATAATATGTGTATCTAATATGTGTATATTACACATTGGTGGGGGGGTGTGTGGGGGGGGTTGTTGTTCTAATAATAACCATCAAATATTCTTAAGAACAATTAAATCAACAATTAAAGCCTGATAAAGCTGATTAGTTTCCAATTTAATCGTAATTTTTAATTCCTTTTTTTTTTTATTACCACAGACTATTATTTTACTGCATAATGTGTTTGTTTGTTTGTTTAACACCCCTTGTTGCGAAATCGCTTCAAACTGTTTCCAGCCCTAAACACAGCCAATTTAAATAGGTAAAACTTATGTTTATTATTTGTACATTGTATTTAGCGACATTTTTAATTTATTAATTTATTATTATTTATTTTTAATTTATTAAAAATGTATTAAAGAGGTTTTATTGGAACAGTTACAAAATATATATATATACACACATGCAGACGAAACTTATAGCAAATAAACTGAATGGGTATAAATCTTCGGATCAAATAGAATGTGGGAATTCTGAATCTATGTTAATGATGTTTATTGTTTTTGTTTTTTCCCCCCCAGCGGATTTGCTTCCCGCCACTAACGAGACAACAAATGGATATTAATACACTGTTCATTAGGTACGTATTCCTACCATGGATCATATTACTGTCACTGATTAGTGACAAAAGCATCACTATTAGAATCTCTTCTGCGTGTAACTCGTCCCGCGGTTTTTCACGAATCGTACCTCATATTGTGCTGATGGTGTGAGGTGTGCTGTTACTTTTATAAGGAATCGTCCTGCGGAATTCCGAACCCGGGGACAAAAAGCGGGAATTTTTTCCCTATAGAAAATGAATGGGGTTGAAATTCCGTTCCTCAAAGTTCGTTCTGTGAGTGTCCGACATGCACATATGGCAAATCCACTCGTAGGGGGTCCGGAGTGGATCACCATCATATACCTCCCGAACCCCACACACACGTCGGAATTTCAGGAAATCCACGACATTCCGGTCCCATAGAGAATGAATGGGGAAATTTTTACGCTCTGCTGTTCGGCCCCGTGTTCGCCGACATGCACATGTGACATATCCACTCGTAGGTGAGATGGAGTCGGTCATGATCATACGACTGTTGCATGTTATTTACCGCAAACGTGAAAAATCTGCGTGACATGTGACATGTCTAAACGCTCGGCACATCGCCGGGAATCGGACGCTGGATAATTTGATGATGTCACGTGCATCACTGGCCCCGCCCCTTCCCGAAAAGGAAAAAACCACCCAAAACGTGTCTAAACACTCGTCTCTCCGAACGAGCTCGCATTTGGAAGTCGACTCTAAAGTAGCACGCTGCGTTAATCACTCGCTAGCATTGAATATCGGGGTATTTGTGTATTTACGCATTAAAAGGCACGAGCGACATCACCTGAATTATACACTACCTTGTGAAGCCGTTACACGATCTGATCTGCAGTCAGTCATCGTTCCTCCCGTGGCCAGAGGTTTAATCGGAGAGGAAAAGGAGAGCAGACTGATCGGAGTTCAGTGTTCGGGGTGCGGCGTGCACCTTGGCCTCAGATGGAGCGCAGAGTCGTTAATGAGCTGTGGAGCAGATGTTACAGCTGGCTTTCCTCCTGAGGAGCAGGTGTAGGCCAACTACATATGCAGCGAACACACGTAAAATATTTAACGTCATATCTGCCACCTCCGCCAAGTGTTTTTACTACTCGTCACCTGGAGGGAGGGAGGGAGGGAGGGAGGGATTTTGTCGTGCGTGTTGTTTAGAGGGCTGAGGTTGTCGTAAACACACCTTAATACACACCGACTTTCAAATGTTGCTTTAAAAATGCACAACATGTATCAGATGTTATTTTGGCGTGTGTACGGTGTTAAAAGGAGACGAGGGTGCGACGCGCCACGGGACCCGAGTGTAAGCCACCGCACCTGTGCATTTCCGCCTTTCTGTGTTAATGCATCTCTCTTTCTCTCTCTCTCTCTCTCTCTCTCTCCTACCTTCCATCCGTCGGTCTTTTCGTCTGTCTCTTTTTAGCGCTGCATTATTTACAGGTGTTCACCGCAGCACAGTGCAATCTGTCGTTCGGGATGAAGTACACGTACACGTGTGTAACAGATGCACGCTAACTCCGCCGGATGTTCGGAGGTATAATCTCCATCTCCTGTGCTCTCGCTCCTTCATTAGGCCATAATGCCTAATGAACAGTGCATAAATATTCATTTGTTGTCTCGTTAGTGGCGGGAAGCGACTCCGAACAAAAAAAAAAAGAAAAGAAAGGAAAAACATCACTGCGAGCTTACACATACACAATTCTCACGTTCCCATTGATTCCCAAGTTTGGGATCGATTGTTTGGCAGAAGTTTTCGGATACAGGTTTATTTTAATATAATATAATATAATAATAATGCTTATGAGGGGCACGGTGGTTTAGTGGTTAGCACCTTCGCCTCACACCGCCAGGGTCCGGGTTCGATTCCCGTCTCGACCATGTGTGTGTGGAGTTTGTGCATGTTCTCCCCCGTGCCTCAGGAGGTTTTTTCTCCTGGGTTCTTCTTCGGTTTCCTCCCGGTCCAAAAACATGCACGGTAGGTTGATTGGAACCTTGGAAAATTGTCCCTAGTGTATGAATGTGTGTGAGTGTGTGTGTGTATCCTGCGATGGGTTGGCATTCCATCCAGGGTGTATCCTGCTTTAATGCCCATAGACGCCTGAGATAGACACAGACTCCCCGTGACCCGAGGGAAGATCGGATAAAGCGCTAGAAGATGAATGAATGAATGAATGAATAATGCGTATTAATTATAATGTGCTAAGATGAAGAAAGGAGCATCATGGAAAGCGTAAAAAAAAGGAAAAGAAGAGCGGGTCTGAGCGGGTTTCGTTGGAACTGCTATAACACGAGCGATCCCTTTTTTTTTTGTCGCATTAAAACTTCTTTAATAAATTAAAATTGTCGCTAAATACAAAGAAATGAATAGAATCGAATACACTTTATATGTCACATATACGTTACAGCACGGTGAAAAGCGAATATTATATAATGCAATATATCTTTTGGAAGCTGGGGTTAGAGCGTAGGCTCAGCCTTGATTACAGTGCCCCCTAGAGCACATAGGGTTAAGGGCCTTTGCTCAAGGATCCAAGGGTGGCAGCTTAGCGGGATTTGAACTCCCCCCCCCGGACCTTCCGATCAGTAACCCGGTGACTTAAACCACTGACCAATAATTATTAATTCATTCATTCATTCATTCATCTTCTAGCGCTTTATCTTCCCCTCGGGTCACGGGGAGTGTCTGTTTCTATCTCAAGCGTCTATGTTCATTAAGGCAGGATACACCCGTGCATGTTTTTGGACCGGGGGAGGAAACCGGAGAACCCGGAGAAAAACCCCCTGAGGCACGGGGAGAACACGCACAAACTCCACACACACATGGCCGAGACGGGAATCGAACCCGCACCCTGGCGCCAAGCGTGCTAACCACTAAGCCACTGTGCACCGCCTGACCAATAATTAACTTCATAGAAATCCCACTTTGCTTTCCTTTTCCGACATGTTTTTCCCTATATATATATATATATATATATATATATATATATATATATATATTCTTACTTACTGGTTTTATTTATCTTCATACAGTAATTTTAAGTAAGTAATTTTCTCTACCACCACCGTGTTTCACACATCATG
>JACRUU010000010.1:9883169-9890669 GCA_030449085.1 Kryptopterus vitreolus | reverse complement strand
CAACACATCTTTTAATATGCACTGTGTAACCCCCCCCCCACCCACCCCCCCCCCCCACACACACTCCCTCCCTCCTTCTTTCTCCCACTCTTTCATTCCCTTTCACATATGGAATCTTTTTTCGATCTTCCTTCGCCCCTCGCCCGTTCCTGCCAATCACCGCCCGAGTGACGGCACATACAATTTTCCGCCGCCGTTTGCTCCTCTTAAGAGGAAAATTGCTTCGCCTATAACCTCTATCCAGAAAGAAAACATCAACAATAATAATAAATAAATAAATAAATAAACACGCTACAACTGTAATCTGGAAAGAAAGAGAGAAAGGAGGAGGAGGAGGAGGAGGAGGAGGGGAAAGATGCTTTAACCAACTCTATAATATTCACACCTTAAACATAACTGACTGCCTTTACACTGCTATGAGAGGTGCTCGTCACACACACACACACACACGCGGCCCGGTGTGTGTGTGTGTGTGTGTGTGTGTGTGTGTGTGTGTGTGTGTTTTATTATATGTTCCTCATCTTGTCAGCGTGTGTATTGATTTGCGAGGTCACTTTGATTCGGAGAGGGAATGGCGGAGAACTGACATTCCATTACCCGAGTAAAAAGCGACTCAAAATAAAGAGGAATATGTTAAGGGACAGCGAGCGTCAGGCCGCTATGACTGTAATTAAGCGCAGGGGAACGGGACCGGCGAACGAGGGAGAGGAGAAAGAGGAGGAGGAGGAGAAGAGGGAGAAGTCAACCCGCCGTGGGAAGCTATTGTCTGCAGGAGACGAGGCATGTTGCGCTGATATTACATGCTTGACCTTTCCACTCCTTCCTCCTCGCTTTTCCTCCTCCACGCCGCGGATGTGTGGCGGCTCCTCCTGTCTTCTTTTTCTCCCTCTCTCCGTCACTCTCTCTTTTTTTAAAAGTGTCTTTTTTTAAAAGAGACTAATGTTGGACATGCGGTTTGAGAAAATGAATCAGCACTTATTATTATATTATTATATATATTATATATTATTATTATTATTATATTATATTATTCATTCATTCATTTTCTACGCTTTATCCGATCTTCCCTCGGGTCACGGGGGGAGTCTGTGTCTATCTCAGGCGTCTATGGGCAATTAATGCAGGATACACCCTGGATGGAATGCCAACCCATCGCAGGGCACACACACACACACACCACACACACACAACACACACATCATACACTAGGGACAATTTTCCAAGGTGCCAATCAACCTACCGTGCATGTTTTTGGACCGGGGGGAGGAAACCGAGAGAACCCGGAGAAAAACCCCCTGAGGCACGGGGGAGAACATGCAAACTCCACACAATCGAACCCGGACCCTGGCGGTGTGAGGCGAACGTTGCTAACCACTACGCCACCGTGCCCTCATATATATAATTATATTATATTATATATTATATTCTGTTATATTTAGTTTATATTATATTATATTTATATGCATTTAAATGTATGAAATAAGAAATGCCTGGAATATGTGATGGATTTGTTTATTATTATTATTATTGTTTTTGTTTTTTTGTCTAAATAATTTGGAAGCCATATTATTGGTCTTAAAGACGCCTTCTAAATGTTTTAGACTTAAAAAAAACAACAATAAAAATATTATATATATATATATATATATATATATATATATATATATATATAGTATATATGAAAATAGTTATAGGAATAACATATATTCCTGATTAAAAGAATTCAATGAACTAAATCACTAATCAATATTTTAGGATGTCATTGGCAGGTTGTTAAGATATATTATTGATATTATTATTGATTGTTGATATTTACCTTTACTTCATTTTAACTTTAATATTTAAATCTCCAAAAGCACTGGAGTCAAAAGTATTCCCATTCATTCCTCAGGTAGACGTAAGGATATTAGCGTTTAAAAAGACTCATGTAGGGGGCACGGTGGTTTTAGTGGTTAGCACGTTCGCCTCACACCGCCAGGGTCCGGGTTCGATTCCCGTCTCGGCCATGTGTGTGTGGAGTTTATGCATGTTCTCCCATGTTTTCTCCGGGTTCTCCGGTTTCCTCTCCCCCGGTCCAAAAACATGCACGGTAGGTTGATTGGCACCTTGGAAAATTGTCCCTAGTGTATAAATGTGTGTGTGTGTGTGTGTGTGTGTGTGTGTGCCCTGCGATGGGTTGGCATTCCATTCAGGGTGTATCCTGCCTTAATGCCCATACAGACGCCTGAGATAAACACAGACTCCCCGTGACCCGAGAGAAGATCGGATAAAAGCGGTAGAAAATAAATGAAATGAATGAATGAAAGATTATTATATTATATTATAATTATACTTTAATTAAATTTGGAAAATCAGAGAAAATGAATAAATATGCCTATAAATGTATGGAATGCCTGGAATATGTGATGGATGTGTTATTATTGTTTTTTTTTGTTTATTTTTTTTGTTTGTTTTTTTGTCTAAAGAATTTAAAAGCCATCTTATTGGACTGTAAAATGTTCAGCTGAAAAATAATCACTCCAGTAAAATATAGATAGCCAACATTTATATATATATATATATATATATATATATATTATATATATTATATTTATATATATCAATACCCTATCTATCTGTATTTTTTCTTTTTTCTTTTTCTTTTTTTTCTTTTTCTTTTCTTTTTCTTTTTTCTTTTTTTTTCTTTTTTTTCTTTTTTTTCTTTTTTCTTTTTTTTTTTTTTTTTTTTTTTTTTTTTTTTTTTCTTTTTCTTCTTTTCTTTTTTTTTTCTTTCTTCTTTTTTTTTTTTTTCTCCCTTTTGCAAAAATTTATTTGACTTTAAAACCATCGAGCACGTCTGGGATGTTGTGTTTGATCTTCCTGTCATCGGAGATACTTTGGTTTAGTTGTGTGGTAATAATCTTCCGGTGAGAGACTCATATATCTTTGTGAGGTTCTGTGTGTGTGTGTGTGTGTGTGTGTGTGTGTGTGTGTGTGTGTGTGTGTGTGTAAGAAAGATAGGCAGTTTATTAGTGAGACATTTGAAGCCCACGTCTCTTCAATCTGTCAGAAGCATAAGAGCATCACTTTATCATCGTTTGTCTGACTGGTGTCCCTATGGACTGTGTGTGTGTGTGTGTGTGTGTGTGTGTGTGTGTGTGTGTGTGTGTGTGGTGTGAAAGGACACAAACAGAGACATTGCTTCCTTCATTGTACTTTTCTACCCGAGACTATTGGACGGCTGTTGATGAAAATAGTTATTGTGCCCCAGAGTGTTATTATAATCCAATATATAGACTCCAATTACATTGCAGATGTTCAGCAAGTCGACCGAGCAGCTCCGAAAGTCCTTTGTGCATCAACGTGCATCCAAAAAAGTATGCGAGATATCATCCATAGTTTATTTTGAGTAACATGCATTTACTGCGTTTGCAGGATAATTAGTGCTTGTGGCGCTCTAAATGTATGCAAACTCAGATTGCGCTCTGTTGGTCTCCAAAGACTCCTGATTCAGATAGGTCCAAAATAACACCATTGATCACTGATGCAAGAGATGAGTCAACAGCACATACACACACACACACACACACACACACACACACACACTCTATCTTTATTCGGAGCCAAACAAAACTTACATTAAACAAGCTAAACATTTTATTGCAATATATATATATATATATATATATATATATATATATATCTATATATATATATATATATATATATTTATCCATTTGCGCCAGGATATAATGTGTCACAATACTTATGTTTTTTTTTCGTCTCACTTTTTTGGTATTAATATCACGCCATCATATATTAATAAACAGAAACCGGTAAGTTTAAGCCATTTGGGTGGAGATGGAGGGGACGGGGACGGGGACGGGGGAGGTTAAACTTTTGATGGTCTCTCGGGTGCTTTATGATGACATCACCGCGGTAATCCGATATATATATATTTCAGGGTCCGGGTTCGATTCCAGTCTCGGCCATTTGTGTGTGGAGTTTGTGCATGTTTTCTCCCCGTGCCTCAGGGGGTTTTTCTCCTCCGGGTTCTCCGGTTTCCTCCCCGGTCCAAAAAACATGCACGGTAGGTTGATTGGCACCTTGGAAAATTGTCCCTAGTGTATGAATGTGTGTTTGTGTGTGTGTGTGTGTGTGTGTCCTACGATGGGTTGGCATTCCATCCAGGGTGTATCCTGCCTTAATGCCCATAGACGCCTGAGATAGACACAGACTCCCCGTGACCCGAGAGAGCTGTAGAAGATGGCTGAAACACTGATACACAGACAAACCAATAGACAGCCTCGTTTTCGTAGCTTTATCGCTATTTATTTCAACCACGTCATCTTTTCAGTCTCAATAACGCATTCCTTTCATTCCCTCCATCCTTCCACACGATGTGTTCATTACTACAAGCTGGTAAGATGTATTTATTTATTTATTTATGTTTGTCCATATTATAATCTACTACACGGCGTCCGCGTTGTTAATGCCGCATTGTGTGTGCGCGCTCGTGTGTGTGTGTGTGTGTGTGTGTGTAACAGGCAGGTCGATCATAAAGAGTCGTGTTTTTAAAAACCGTCGTTCAGCCCGAGCATCGAGAGCTCAAACAAAAGGAGCGCGGGAACGCTTCCGGAAAGAGACGTGCCGCAAAACTGATTAATATTTGCTTTCAAAATGACACGCCATGATGCACGAGCGGCTCCGTCGTATGCAAATCGCCATCTTAAAGAGACGAATCGCCTCGGCCGCGGATTGTAAAGTTCAAGCGGCTCATTTGCATATTTATATTACACGTAACCGATAATAAGTGCGTCAAACGGCACTGCGTTTGTCAACGCGGGACTCCGGCGTCTGGGGGCCCGGCACCCCCCCCGCCCCCTCCCCCCGCCTGCCCGCCCGCCCGCACACGCTTATTAACTCGCGAGAAACTGATATCTTCAATTATTCACGCCGCGCACGCCTTGCGCAGATGTATTGCGCCGCGTTTTGACAGTAAGACGCGGCGGAAGAAAGAACGTAATGGCACAAATGGAGCCTGTACTTATTATAAAAGTGGTGTTGTCAAATGAAATACAGCGTTCGGGAGACGGAAAGAAGAATAAGAGAGAGAGAGAGAGAGAGAGAGGGGTTTCGGCGATGATATCGGATTACCGCGGTGATGTCATCATAAAGCACCCGAGAGAGACCGTCAAAAGTTTAAACCCCCGTCCCCGTCCCCTCCATCTCCACCCAAATGGCTTAAACTTACCTGTTTCTGTTTATTAATATATGATGGCGTGATATTAATACCAAAAAAGTGCGACGGAAAAAAAAACATAAGTATCGTGACACGTTATATCCTGTCGCAAAGATAAATATATATAATATAAATATATAAATAATTTAAAAAAAAAAAAAAAAAAATATATATATATATATATATATATATATAAATATATGTATATATATTCATTCATTCATTCATTCATCTTCTACGCTTTATCCGATCTTTCCCTCGGGTCACGGGGAGTCCTGTGTCTATCTCAGGCGTCTATGGGCATTAAGGCAAGGATACACCCTGGATGGAATGCCAACCCATCGCCAGGACACACACACACACACACACACACACACACACACACACACACCACACATTCATACACTAGGGTCAATTTTCCAAGGTGCCAATCAACCTACCGTGCATGTTTTTGGACCGGGGGGGAAAACCGGAGAACCTGGAGAAAAACCCCCTGAGACACAGGGAAAACATGCACAAACTCCACACACACATGGCCGAGAGACGGGAATCGAACCCGGACCCTGGCGGTGTGAGGCGAACGTGCTAACCAGTAAACCACCGTGCCTCTTATATGAATTCAATTAACGTCATAATGTCGTCTCATTATGCGTGAGCTTCTGTCATCCTTCTGTCATCGGGGTGACCATAGATTGGGTTACAAGCTTTATAAAGGGCTATGATGCCATATGCACGAGGCAGGAGGGCGTAACCATATGCGGCGTACGCTCGGGTCCGAGCCGCACTCAATGCGTTATGTAGGAAAACCGATATGCAATATGATAGATCGAATATTAAATTAGTGAGCCGCCGTGCCATATGCTAGCCTTTAGCGCGCCACGCGAATCCCCTTTGTTTGGGATTTTTTTTTATCCAGGAGGACGCTGGGTATTTCAGCATGACTCGGGTAAACATAAACATCATAGCGAAAGTTTTTTTTTTCGTTGTTGTTGTCCTTTAGCGACACTCCAGACAGGGAACGGAAATGGGCGGAAACACCCGAGAAGCGAATGCGGTGGTGTGAAAAAGTGTTTGCCCCCTTCCGTGCACCTTTGTTACACTTTTCAGGCAAAAATTTACGTTTTGCAAGGAATGTTTTTATTAATTATTATATATTATTATTATATTATTATTATTATTATTATTTATTATAATATTTATTATTATTCATATTATTTATTATTATATATTTCTGGGAGAGAAACAGAATCCTTAAAACTACATGGTTGGAAAAGTGTTTTGCCCCTAAAACCTAACAACAACAAGTTTGGTACATCATTACATATAATACTATGCAGTACATAATTCTTTACAAAATAAAAGTACAGTAATGCGTTACAGTTACTGCGAAAAAGCATTGTCATTAAATTAGTACTTTTGAAAAGGTCGTAGGAAACAAAAATGTTGCCCGCACCCGCAACGCCCCCAACCACCACCACCCAAAAAAACAACCCCGCCCACCCAGCCCCCACCATCAGTCAACAATTTCAATTTAACTCACTTACGAAAAAATATAACCACTTTTTCCAAGCGCCACCTAGTGGACAAATGAAAGTAATCAAATGTCATCGGTTACTTTTACAAAGTCATTGAGGGGCACGGTGGTTTAGTGGTTAGCACGTTTGCCTCACACCGACCAGGGGGGGGGGGGTTCGATTCCCGTCTCGGCCAGTGTGTGTGGAGTTTGTGCATGTTCTCTCCGTGCCTCAGGGGTTTTTTCTCCGGTTCTCCGGTTTCCTCCCCCGGTCCAAAAAAACATGCACAGTAGGTTGATTGCCAACTTGGAAAATTTGTCCCTAGTGTATGATTGTGTGTGTGTGTTGTGTGTGTCCTGTTATTGGTTGGCATTCCATCCAGGGTGTGTATCCTGCCTTAATGCCCATAGACGCCTGAGATAGACACAGACTCCCGTGACCCGAGGGAAGATCGGATAAAGCGGTAGAAGATGAATGAATGGAATGAATGAAATGTTACATTTTCAATAGGGGTCATTTGTAATCTGTAACCTATTAACATTTCCGATGTAACCCTCCCAACACTGCTAATAACAGCTTCGGGACGGCCTTAGCAGCAACATGTTGCAATCGAGCGTTTAGCGATAACTTGTAATGAATGTGTTACGGCGCTGTGGAGGAATCCTGGTCCACTCATCTCATCAGAATTGTTGTAATGCATCTACATGGGATGGTTTATAAGGTCATGCCACAGCATCTCAATAGGATTCAGGTCAGGACTTTGAC
>JACRUU010000010.1:9879964-9882669 GCA_030449085.1 Kryptopterus vitreolus | reverse complement strand
TATATATATATATATATATATATATATAAAGGGGCACGGTGGCTTAGTGGTTAGCACGTTCACCTCACACCTCCAGGGTCCGGGTTCGATTCCCGTCTCGGCCATGTGTGTGTGGAGTTTGCATGTTCTCCCCGTGCCTCAGGGGGTTTTCTTCGGGTTCTCCGGTTTCCTCCGGAGGTTGATTGGCACCTTGAAAACACATTGTCCCTATGTAAGAACTGTGTGAGTGAGTGTGTGTGTGTGTGTGTGTGTGTGTTTGTGTGTGAGTGTGTGTGTTTCTGTGACGGGTTGGCATTCCATCCAGGGTGTATCCTGCCTTAATGCCCATAGACGCCTGAGATAGACACAGACTCCCCGTGACCCGAGGGAAGATCGGATAAAAGCGCTAGTAGAAGATGAATGAATGAATGATATATATATATATATCTATATATATATATATATATATATATAATATAATATATATATATATATATATATATATACCCATACCCATCCTATGCCTGAGGAATGCATGTCAATGTAATGTAAACAACGCTAGCAATTGTGCTAGCAATGCTACATCAGCTACATCACAGTTATTCCAGGACTAAAAAGTTTTCTTTTTTTGTTGTTTTTTTTTTTTTTTTCCTCTCCTCAAACAATTGTAAGCCTCGGAAATGTCTCGTCGTTTCTTTTCCCACCGACTTTATTCCCTCTCTCTCCCCCTGTCTCGGCAAGACGGTCCGTAGCGCTTGTGCTGTGTTGAATATTTCAGGATGTGTAAAAGTTCAAGCAATCATCGCCGATCTATACTGCTTGCTTAGCAGGAGGTGTTAAAAAGTATTGGCAGCTGACATAGCTCGACTTAATATCCAGCTAAGTGATTTAATAGCTTCTGTCGGATTCTTAACTGCTGTGTTTTTCACTATTGATTTATGAGCTCGTAAGTCGGGGGGGGGGGTTCGGTGGTTTGCAATTTCACAGCAGCGCCGCAGCTATCGAACCCGAGCTTTTTGATATTTCATATCGACTCGATACCATAATTATCAGGAGTTTTGCAAAGCGTCGGGTTTGACAAGCGTGGGATTCCCCTCCCCTCCCCTCCCTTCCTTACCGGAGTTAGACGAGGATTTCACATTTTCCCCGAATCGAATGAAACGCCTCCCCGGGTTGTTTGTTTTATTGCTGAACCGACTTCGTGGTAAACGTGCAGTGTTTTATGGACAGCATCGGAACCTAAAACACCATCCATTCATCTTTCATTCATTCATTCATTCACGGGGGATTCATCTTCTACCGCTTTATATAGGGACAATTTGCCAAGATCTTCCCTCGGGTCACACGGGGAGGACCCTCTAGGACCGTGCCTGTGCCTATCTCAGGAGTCTATGGGCATTAAGGCAGGATACACCCTGGATGGAATGCCAACCCATCACACACACACACACACACATCACACACACACACACACCACACCTTCATACACTAGGGACAATTTTCCAAGGTGCCAATCAACCTACCGTGCATGTTTTTTGGACCAGGGGGAGGAAACCGGAGAACCCGGAGAGAAAAAACCCCCTGAGACACGGGGAGAACATGCACAAAACTCCACACACACATGGCCGAGATGGGAATCGAACCCGGACCCTGGTGGTGTGAGGCGAACGTGCTAACCACTAAACCACCGTGCCTCTTCATCTTTCATCCTTTCTTAAATAATCCTCATATCATGTTTTATACAGCGCTTAGAAATTCCCTGCATAGGATTCACATCGCAGTGGGTCATTAAAATATCATTTCTTTTTTTTTTTTTATCTCGCTGAAATTTCGAAGATAAAAAGTCTTTATATGCGTTTATGGAGTTCCTGTACCTCTCAAAGAGCAGTGCTTTTTTTTTTTTTTCTTAAACTATCGAGTTAAACGTGAATGAAATGATGGCTTATGAGAGGGCGGGCTGAAGCGACAGACCCTTTAAAATACCATTTTCCACTCTGATTAGATTTCGCCGTGTCATCGCGGCAATGATGTTCGCGACCGCTTCATTCATATTTCAGAGGCAAGGCATAAATCCGCCAAACTGGGGGCCTGTCGGGTCTCGTTTAGAAACGATGACGAATACGAGCCGGGTCGCCGCTTCCAGTGTTTATTTCTGAATATGTTCATTTGGGCGATTTATGGAGGAGATCCCGCTCACTGCGACTCAGACCGTCTGACTCACTGTGTACGGGGGGGGGGGGGGGGGGGGGGGGGGGGGGGGGGGGTTAACGAGTAACATGTAACGTCATTTAATTACAAAATAAACGTAACAGTAATTCGTTACAGTTACTGAGAAAAAAAAACAACAACAAACATGTAATTAAATTACAGTTACTTGCGAAAATGGTACAGATTACGAATCCCAAATAACCCCGCCCAATACCACCCCCCCCCCCAAAGCGCCACCTAGTGGACATTCATTCATTCATTCATTCATCTTCTATTCTAGCGCTTTATCCAATCTTTCCGTTCCTCGGGTCACAAGGGATCCTGTGTCTATCTCAGGCGTCGATGGGCATATTAAGGCAGGATACAACCCTGGATGGAATGCCAACCCATCACAGGACACACACACACACACACACACACACACATACGTACACTAGGGACAATTTTCCAAGGTGCCAATCAACCTACCGTGCATGTTTTTTGGACCGGGAATGTATTGAAACCGGAGAACCCGGAGA
>JACRUU010000010.1:9852464-9874964 GCA_030449085.1 Kryptopterus vitreolus | reverse complement strand
TACTGCTACTGTTACCACATTGAGAACAGCAGGTTGTTTATTTAGGAGGATGTATTTGGTTTTGGGTTTTAGCCCAAAAGTCCTTCATACAGCAAAATGCTAAATAAAATAAGAAATCTAAACTTAAAAAAAAATATATTATTACAAAGCAGAAACAAAAACAAAAAATCCTACTTTTCCTATAAGCTAAAACACAATCACATACAAATCCATACGAGTAAACAAATGCATCCTAGCATTTCTAAAAGCCTGCACTGTATGACGCATTATAATGTATTGCGGTATAACCTTGTTCATTCTGAGTGTGTTATGAGCAAAACATTTATAGGAATTGTGATTAATAGTACAAAAACAACACAACTGTTATTTAGATGTGTTTTCTTTTTCTATCTGGTTTACGTGCACTGTGTACTACAGTGTAGAGGAACGTCAGTCCGGAAACAGGGCCAATTTCAGCACAATTACTCTTGTTGACCTCCCTCCCAGGGTGACTTCAAGTGCTTACACTGTTTGTGTGTGTGTGTGTGTGTTTTATCCAGGCTGGCATAGTACAAATCATTCTTGTGTGTGTGTGTGTGTGTGTGTGTAAGGAGGAGGGCATTTACTGTAAGTGTTTCTCCATTATAGAGCCAACCGTTAACTCCTCCCCCTCTAAAAATAGGCTGTTCTTAAGGAAAACAAGTGACTAAACCATTTATTTGAAGATAAAAACAAAGAACCTGTATGCATGTCACTTTCCACATTATTCTTTTGATCTATCCTTGATTTTTTTTCTATTATAACCTATTTCTATTATATATATATATATATATATATATATATATATATATATATATATATAGTTTTATATATACCTTTTTTTTTGATCATTAAATAAATATAAAAATTTTTTTGAAAGAAAAAAAATAATTTTTTCCATCCAACAAAATAAATCTTAAAAAAAAAAACCCCTCAGAAATACAGAACTACAGAATTTCTTTTTATGTATATTATTATTATTATTATTATTATTATTATTATTATTATTATTATTATTATTATTATTATTATTATTATTATTATTATCATTCCAGCCATAGCACAGATAAACTGTATTTAATAACGCCGCACTATGAATGATTTATTTCTGAACGTGTGCTCCGACTCGGACATTGTGCTTTAGTGTGCACTCTACATTCCGTTCTGCATTGTGAAGATTTAAAAGCCATGGTGGTCTCTCTCTCTCTCTCTCTCCCTCTCTCTCTCTCCCTCTCTCTCCCCCCGTGAAAACAAAGCTGTGCTAATGATTCTCCGTGGCCATGGCCGAACTTGAGGGCTCTTCAAACTCAAGAGCAGGAAACATGCAGGGCACCGTGGGGTTCCCACAGGTATGAGGAACACACACACACACACACACACACACACACACACACACACACACACACACACACACACGCGAGCGGAAGAACTTCACAAAGATACATAAGAGTCCTAACAAAGGATTATAATGTTAATCTGTGTTTCTGTTTTATGCCCACATTTTCTCAGCAGGAAATCTCTTCTTATCTAATCTTATCTATCTATCTATCTATCTATCTATCTATCTATCTATCTATCTATCTATCTATCTATCTATCTATCTATCTATCTATCTATCTATCTATCTATCTATCTATCTATCTATCTATCTATCTATCAGGGCTGTCAATAGATTAAAATATTTAATCGCACATTTTCAATGTAGCACAAATAAATACATTTCATGTGTCTAACTGTAACAGATGTTATAATTATATACATTTCTCTCAAAATTTCTCCCTTTAATACAATTATTGATTATTTAATATGTATTTTACTCTGGAAATGATTATTTTAATAGTAATTTATTGTTAATTACAATGTTATTTTGTTTAGTGTTGGTTTGAAGTGTAAAATATGGGACGTGGCTCCTTTAAGAATTGTGTTCCGGTTGCTTTTCCATATAAACTGGTGATACGGTGTTTAGGTTATACGGAAGCGCTTTATTGCGTTCAGTAAAAATGCGCTTTATTGCAGTAATACGGATTTGGGAATGCGATGCGCTTGCGTAAGGTTCCATACGGTCAATATACGCTAATATAGTGAGGAGATCGTACCTGTTGTGAATGCGCAGATAGTAGGTGTAATTCGGGGGAAATTTAGGAAGCGTGAGTGGATGCACTGAACGTTTATTTATTCGTTTCTTCTTTGTTGTTCGGGTTTCGTTCATTCGCACAACACGACGCAGAGTGAAGGAGCAGATCACTCATATAGTAACGCATATATATATATATATATATATATATATATATATATATATATATATATAACTTACAATGTGACTCTGGTTTTCTTTCTCTTTACTGAGTGAGTGACTCGATGGAGGTCATTGTGTCTAACAGGAGCTTGTTGTTGTGTAGACGTGTTAATCACTCTATTAATTGACCGAGGTCCTCTTGCAAAGGCTTCTGGGAGTCGCCGAACGACGCCACCGCGCAGGAGACGAGAGCGAGTGTATGACCGATGTCACTTTATTAGCATTGATTTTTATTTTATGCATTACATTTCAGGCGGCGCTATTGATCCGCGCCACGCGTATTACGCCGCCTCGAAAGTTTTTAATGCATTATCCTTTTACTCAGACGCTAGATTTCGTCCCTGCGTTACTCGGGAAAGGCATTTCTACAAACAGCTGGTGTCCTTGCATTAAACGTAATCTACGCCGCCTCTTGTTAACACAAATTGATTTTTGGGCGCTGATTTTATGTCGCCCCATTAGAGGACTTTTATTGTGAGTCTTATGGACAGGGCGAGAAAAAGTGGATGTGGACCACAATTTTTTTTTCTGTACCGGACAACTAGCATCTACAAACAAGATATGTTAATAATAATAATAATAATAATAATAAAATAATAATAATAATAATAATAATAATAATAGTGGGGCACGGTGTGGTTTAGTGGTTCGCACGTTTCGCCTCACACCTCCAGGGTCCGGGTTCGATTCCCGTCTCGGCCATGTGTGTGTGGAGTTTGTGCATGTTCTCCCCGTGCCTCAGGGGGTTTTCTCCGGGTTTTTCTCCGGGTTCTCCGGTTTCCTCCCCGGTCCAAAAACATGCACGGTAGGTTGATTGGCACCTTGGAAAATTGTCCCTAGTGTATGTAAATGTGTGTGTGTGTGTGTGTGTGTGTGTGTGTGTGTCCTGCGATGGGTTGGCATTCCATCCAGGGTGTATCCTGCCTTAATGCCCATAGACGCCTGAGATAGACACAGACTCCACCGTGACCCGAGGGAAGATCGGATAAAGCGGTAGAAGATGAATGAATGAATGAATGAATGAATGAATAATATAATAATAATAATAATAATAATAATAATATAGATAAATTGTAATGTATTTCTAGGCTGACAGTTAGCTATGCTGAGTAAATAGTAAACTAGCGAAGGTCAATTTATGTGCTGACCTTATTTGTATGGGACGTACGACGGCGTCAGTTTTAATGCATAATGGTCAACAAAAAATAACAAACAAAACCTTCATTTTAAATTATTGCTATGTTGTTTATTTTAAGAAGTACATAATAATGTCTAAATAAACAAATAACAAAATAAAAACAACAACAATAGCTATGTCTTGGTGAATGGCGTCGGACATGTGAAGCACATCTATCAAACCGCCACTCAGAGCACTGTCCGCCCACTTTTCCAACACATAAGCTGACAAACACCCACGATTGGTTAACGCTCCCGTGATTGACAGATGAAAATAAATTGCTCCGCCCCTGACCACAGATGGCTCGTGATCTTACCGAGCCGGAGCAAGCGATTCGGGAGCAGTCCACATTAGTACTAATGTTAATCACTACTAGTTAATCTTTCTTTCTTTCTTTTTTCTTTTTTTTTTTTTTTCTTTCTTTCTTTCTTTCTTTCTTTCTTTCTTCTTTTATTTCTTTCATTCTGTCTTTCTTGCTTGCTTTCTTTTTACTTTCTTTTAACTTCCTTTTATGCTTGATTTCTATCTTGCTTTATTTCTCTTTCTGTCTCTTTCTCTCTCTCTCTCTCTCTCTCTCTCTCTCTCATTCATTCATTCGTTCATTCATTCATTTAGTTGTTCTGGTCTCTGGTCCCTTCTTTCTTTCTTTCTTTCTTGATTTATTTCTTTTTTCTTTCTTTCTTTCTTTTTTTCTTGCTTCTTTCTTTCTATCTTTTATAATTTCTTTGTTTTCTTTCTTGCTTGCTTTCTTTTTTCTTTCTTTCTTTCTTTCTTTCTTTCTTTCTTTCTTTCTTTCTTTCTTTCTTTCTTTCTTTTTCTTTCTTTCTTCTTTCTTTCCTTTCTTTATCTTTCTTTCTTTTCTTTTTTTTTCTTTTCTTTTTCTTTCTTTCTTTCTTTCTTTCTTTCTTTCTTTCCTTCTTTTATTTCTTTCATTCTGTCTTTCTTGCTTGCTTTCTTTTTTCCTTCATTCTTTCTTTCTTTCTTTCTTACTAGCTTTCTTTCTTGCTTTATTTCTTTTTTCTTTCTTTCTTTTTACTTGCTTTTAACTTCCTTTTATGCTTGATTTCTATCTTGCTTTATTGCTCTCTCTCTCTCTCATTCATTCATTCATTCATTTGTTCATTCATTTAGTTGTTCAGGTCTCTGGTCTGGAAGATCGCAGGTTCAAATCCCACCACCAAATTGCCTCTCGTGGGCCCTTGAGCAAGGCCCTTAACCCTCAATTTCTCAGTTGTAAGTCACTCTGGATATCGGTATCTGCCAAATGATGTAAATGGTAATATAGGAGGCCATATGCACCATAAGACACCCGTGTAAGCTTTATCTACAATAATATAATGTTTATATGTGTTATTTCGAAACGACACAGCATCAGTGTATTATACAATAGGCTTTTTATTATTAGCAAACATACAATACAAGTGTATTTTGAAGCATAATAAAAGTTCATAGTTGTAAATTGAAACAACAACACATGTGTATTGTCGTCTTTCAATCATTCAAACAAGTACATGTGTTTTAAAAGTCTTTTTATGTTTTTGTGGAAAAATACGAAGAAACAAATCAACAGAAGAAATGAACATCTATCATCTCTCTGTCCGTTATCACGTCTCACCAGAGAGGGCGCCACTCGCTTAACGTCACATGACTCACTGCATAAGTAGTGATCTTAAAACAGATCTACGTAAAGCGTAATTGTTTATTTAACAAGGTGTTTTCCGCATACAATAAACAAATTTTAGGTAAATATAAACAATGGGATGTAGTGTTAAGGAAAAGTGTGTGATGACCCTGGAATTCCTCTTTTTCCAGTGATTACCGTTAATAAATGATTTCATGCACGTCACCTCATCCTTCATAAGCGTTTATTCCTGCACGCAACGTGTCTGTTATTGTTTATTATAGTTATTGTGCGTTATAGAAGCGATGAACCCGCGATTCAATAACATGTCATGATCTCTGGTGAAGTTCACATCACATCATTTATCAAAGTGCAAACTCTGAAGCCTGTGTCAATATAAATTCTTATTTGTCTCACACACACACACACACACACACACACACACACACACACACACACCCACACACACACACAGCATGACATGCATGGAATGTGAAATGCTTTGTGCCGACTGAATGCTTTGAAATGCTTTTTTTTTTACGATCGTAAACATAACGGAAAGAAAACGAAAATTGTGCAGATATTATAAATAAATGTAGATTTGAAAAATAATAATAGAAATAAATGAAAAATAGAATCGATTGCTTTCTTTCTTTTTTTTACTTTCTTTTCTTTCTTTCTTTCTTTCTTTCTTTCTTTCTATTTTTTTTCATTCGATTTTTTCTTTCTTTCTTTCTTCTTTCTGTTTTTTCTTGATTGCTTTTTTCTTGATTGCTTTCTTTCTTTCTTTTGTACTTGTTTTCTTTCTTTCTTTCTTTCATTCTTTCTTTCTTTTTTCTTCCTTTCTTTCTTTCTTTGCTCATTTCTTACTTTTTGCTTCCTTGCTTTCTTTTTTTGTGCTTTTCTTTCTTGCTTTCTTTCTTTCTTTCTTTCTTTCTTTCTTTCTTTCTTTCTTTTTTCTTTCTTTCTTGCAGTAAAACTCTGACAGCCTTCCCAAATATGAAGACTGTATTCTCACTGTTGGTAACAAGAGCAGCAATCAGATTATGAAGGAAAAGAGCCGAAATAGCCTAGTACACACACACACACACACACAAACACACACACATGCATACACACACACACACACACATGCATACACACCGGCGAAAGCACTTAAGAAAACTTTGAAGATGAATCAATTTCTGTATTATAGCGAGTATTATAGCGTATTATAGCTTATAAATAATCATTATTTTTAAAAAATGAAAATAGAAATAAATGACAAATAGAATAAAAAGAAAATATCTTCATTAAAAAAAAATGTATAAATAATATATGTATATATATATATATATATATATATATATATATATATATATATATATATATATACTATAAGATTTGCATCCAAAACATCTAACAATGTTTATCTTCTTTCATGCTCTACGTCATGTGTGTGTGTGTGGCTGTGTGTGTGTGTGTGTGTGTGTGTGTGTGTGTGTGTGGCTAGTGGATATATATATGTGTGGGTGTGTGTGTGTGTGTGTGTGTGTGTGTGTGGATTGTGCCGGGGAGAACGGGTGGGGGAATGGAAGACAGCTGACAGATACTGCCATGGTCCGTAAGTCACCTGACACCTGTCAATAGAAAAGCGTGGATCTGCACCTACAGCTCTCTCTACCTACAGATCTCTCTACTCTCTCTCTCTCTCTCTCTCTCTCTCTCTCTAGCTCTCTCTCTCTCTCTCTCTCTCTCTCTTCTCTCTTCTCTCTCTTCTCTCTCTCTCTCTCTCTCTTATCTCTTTCTCTTACTTCTTACCAATATATATATATATGTGTGTGTGTGTGTGTGTGTGTGTGTGTGTGTGGGAGGTAGGTAAAAAAATACAGCCCCCCCCCCAACCATCACGCCTCACTGGTTCCTAATACACCCACATTTCCTCGACCCTGTGCTCGAATGAAAAGATACAATTTCAGCCGGCGAGCAGATCGGGGGAGCGCGGGACAAAAGAGACAAGATACTGCAATTTAGGGGTCACTGGCATTCTCCTGTTGGTAATTACTACACTTCCCTTAATGCTACATGCTACTAATACACCTCCGAAACACGCCGCCAAAGCCAACCTGAGAAGGAGTCTATATTGTGAAATGAGACAGGCCCTGTTTCCTGGGCCAATTCTATAGGAAAGGCTGATGACTTAGGGACATTGCATGACCTATATAGTGTGTGTGTGAGAGAGAGAGAGAGAGAAAGAAAGAGGGAAAGTGAACAAACTTATCCTGACATGTCCATCCCGGCGATTGTCTATGGATGAGCGAAACGGCCAAAATGAAATTGACATTCTCAATTCTCCAGGCCAAGCTGCCGGCCTATGAATATGTCAGGGGCATTTTGAAAGGGCATATGTCATTGTCTGGAGGGAGCCAAATTGAGGAAAATGAATGGCCAGGAATGAAAGAGGGAGAGAGAGAGAGAGAGAGAGAGAGAGAGGGAGGATAGAGAGGAGAGGGAGAGAAAATGTCCAGTCCTGTCGACTCTTCGGCCACGCAAATGAAAAGCGTCTCTCGCTCTCGCTGTGCACCTGAACCTCCAGATGATTGACCAGACAAAGCGCTTTTCCATTAATGGACAATGAGATGGAGGTCAATGAGACTTCGGGGTGAAATTATTATTTTTTTTTTTTAAAGAAAAAATGTAAACATGAGGTGTAACTGGGCCGCATGATTCCGTGATTTGTTAGGATATGTCCCAAAGTAATATGTGCAAATATTCATTCGTTCATTCGTTCATTCATTTTCTACCGCTTTATCCGATCTTCCCGCGGGTCGCGGGGAGTCTGTGTCTATCTCAGGCATTGTGGGGCATCAAGTCAGGATACACAGTGTATGGAATGCCAACACATTGTAGGACACTTTATTTTTCCTTTCTTTCTTTCTTTCTTTCTTTCTTTCTTTCTTTTTTTTTTGCTTCTTTCTTTCTATCTTTTATAATGTCTTTCATTCTGTCTTTCTTGCTTGCTTTCTTTTTTCCTTCGTTCTTTCTTTCTTTCTTTCTTTCTTTCTTTCTTTCTTACTAGCTTTCTTTCTTGCTTTATTTCTTGCTTTATTTCTTATTTCTTTCTTTCTTTCTTTCTTTTTACTTGCTTTTAACTTCCTTTTATGCTTGATTTCTATCTTGCTTTATTGCTCTCTCTCTCTCTCATTCATTCATTCTTTCATTCATTCATTCATTCATTTTCTACCGCTTTATCCAATCTTCCCTCGGGTCGCGGGGAGTCTGTGTCTATGTCAGGCATTGTGGGGCATCAAGTCAGGATACACAGTGTATGGAATGCCAACACATTGTAGGACACTTTATTTTTTCTTTCTTTCTTTCTTTTTTTTCTTGCTTCTTTCTTTCTATCTTTTATAATGTCTTTCATTCTGTCTTTCTTGCTTGCTTTCTTTTTTCCTTCTTTCTTTCTTTTTACTTGCTTTTAACTGCCTTTTATGCTTGATTTCTATCTTGCTTTATTGCTCTCTCTCTCTCTCTCTCTCTCTCTCATTTATTCATTCGTTCATTCATTCATTCATCTTCTACTGCTTTATCCGATCTTCTTGCTTCCTTTCTTTTTTTTTCTTTCTTTCTTTCTTTCTTTTGTTTCTTTCTTTCTTTCTTTCTTTCTTTCTTTCTTTTTCTTTTTTTTCACTTTCTTTCTTTCTTTCTTTCTTCTTCTTTCTTTCTTTCTTTCTTTGCTTACTGCTTTTTTCTACTTGCTTTTCACTTCCTTTTATGCTTGATTTCTATCTTGCTTTATTGCTCTCTCTCTCTCTCTCATTCATTCATTCATTCATTCATTTTCTACCGCTTTATCCGATCTTCCCTCGGGTCGCGGGGAGTCTGTGCCTATCTCAGACATTGTGGGGCATCAAGTCAGGATACACAGTGTATGGAATGCCAACACATTGCAGCGCACACACACACACACACACACACACACACACACACACACACACACACACACACACACACACACACACACACACACACACACATTCATACACTAGGGACATTTTTCCAAGGTGCAAATCAAGCTGCCTACCGTGCATGTTTTTTGGACCGGAGGGGAAACCGGAGAACCCGGAGAAAAACCTTCTTGAGGCATGGAGGAAGTCCATACGCACATGGCGGGTGCTTACTGTCCCCAAAAATTCTTTCTTTCTTTCTTTTGTCTCTTCTTTCTTGTTATTCTTTCTTTCTTTCTTTTTTTCTGTTTTTTCTTTTCTTTCTATTTCTTTCTCTTCTTGTTCTTGCTTTCTTTCTTTCTTCTTTATTGTCTTTCTTTGCTTTCTTCTATTTGTTTTCTTGCTCCTTCTTGAGTTTCTTTCGTTCTTGAAGCTTTCTTCCCAAATATGAAGACTGTATTCTCACTGTTGGTAACAAGCGCATCAGATTATGCAGGAAAAATAGCCTAGTGTGCGCGCGCACACCACACACACACACACACACACACACACACACACACACACACACACACACACACACACACACACACACACACACACACACACACACACACACACACATGCATACACACCAGCGAAAGCACTTAAGAAAACTTTGAAGATGAATCAATTTCTGTATTATAGCGAGTCCAAGAAGCTTTGTGAGAAATCGAAGCGATCCGTCTGCACTTCATAGCAGTCAGGTGGCATTGATGTCCTGATTGATCATGGGATAGAAGCGACTGGAAAGAAGAAGAAGAAGAAGAAGAAGAAGAAGAAAAAAAAGGATTACGCTTGTCAAATGTAGTCGATACAGAGGGCTGGATGCTCAAATGTTTGCCGTTAATCTCAAATAGTGTCTGCAAATGCTGAAACTGAGAAAAAGAAAAAAAAAAGAAAAGAAAAGAAAAAAAAAAGAGGAGTGCAGGAAGGTGCTTTGGGTAGCATTTTCTTTCTAGCCTTCCCATCTCTGAAACTGACAGGATGGATTCAGGGTTGATTGGAAGGGTAAAGGCTTAGAAACACTTTCACTATCGAGCCCCTTTGTGTCTCTCCCCGGAGAGAGACCGGCGTGTTGATGCCTGGGTTTGACGCGTTATAATAAGCAGGAAGGTTATAAAGGAGATGAAAATACACAGGAAAAAAATGACTGTTCATTTTTCATGATAAAGAATTGTTCACAAATAGAAATGATGATGTCGTTTATTCACCATAACAAAAAGAGTAAATAGCATTAAATAAGAGATGAATAAACCGAGGAAAATAAACTCTTTTCATTAATTATTTAATTCTATTAATTATTTAATTTTAATGCTTTTTTTTTTTTTTTTTTTTACAATAAATTTACAATAATCGTGTCTTTGTTTATTCTGCTGAGAATCACTGATGTATCAGGAAAGGATGTTTTTTTCCCCTTGTGTTAAATATTAACACATACGAAAAGAGAGAAAACTATAGTATTATCATTCTTTCTTTCTTTCTTTCTTTCTTTCTTGCATGCTGTCTTTCTTTTTTGCTTGATTGACTTCTTTCTTGCTTACTTTCCTGCTTTCGTTCTTACTTTTTTGCTTTCTTTCTTTCTTGTATGTTTTCGTTCTTTTTGCTTCCATGCTTTCTTTCTTTCTTGCTTTCTCTCTTGCTTTCTTTCTTTTGTGCTTGTTTTCTTTTTTGCTTGCTTTCTTTTTTTTATTTTTTTCTGTTTTCTTGCTTTACTTGTTTGTTTTTTTCTTCTTTCTGTTAATTGCTTTTCTTTGCTTCTTTATTTCTTTTTATTCGTTTTATTTCTTCTTCTTATTTCTTTTACTTTATCTTTCATTTCTTTTCTTGTGTGCTTGTTTTCTTTTCTTGTCTTGCTTTTTTCTTACTTTCTTTCTTTCTTTCTTTCTTTCTTTCTTTCTTTCTTGCATGTTTTCTTTATTTTTGCTTTCATGCTTTTTTCTTTCTTTCTTTCTTTTTCTTTCTTTTTTTTTTTTTTCTTTTTTTCTTGTATTCTTTTGGTTTTCTGCTTTTTTCTTTTTTCTTTCTTTCTTTCTTTCTTTCTTTCTTTCTTTCTTTCTTTCTTTCTTTCTTTCTTTCTTTCTTTCTTTCTTTCTTTCTTGCATGCTGTCTTTCTTTTTTGCTTGATTGACTTCTTTCTTGCTTACTTTCTGGCTTTCGTTCTTGCTTTTTTGCTTTCTTTTTTCTTGTATGTTTTCGTTTTTTTTTTATGCTTTATTCTTTCTGTTTTCTTATTTTTTTCTTTTCTTTCTTTCTTTTCTTTCTTTCTTGCATCCTTTTCAGTTTTCTTTTGTGCTTTTCTTCTTTCTTGTTTTCTTTTTTCTTTCTTTCATTTTCTTTCTTTCTTTCTTTCTTTCTTTCTTTCTTTCTTTATTTCTTTCTTTTTCTTTCTTTCTTTTCTTTGTGGTATTCTTTTTTCTTGTTTTCTTTTTCTTTCTGTCTTTCTTTCTTATTTCTTCCTGACTTCTTTCTTTCTTCCTTGCTGTCTTTTTCTTGCTTGTTTTCCTTCTTACTTGCTTAAAAAACAACAACAGCCCTGTTTTAATTTAATTTCTAAAACACTCGTGCCGAGTTTGTTTTTCTTGTGTAAAATATCAGCGTATACAAAAAAAGAGAGAGAGCGAGAGAGCGAGAGAGCGAGAGAACTGTAGTATGCTCGGGATTCACCACGGGGATGGATCAGGATGTGATCCGGCTTGGCTTTGAACAGCTGCGGCACTGTAGTTATAGAAGAAGCGAGAGGTGATTGATTCGGGTTAATGCGACGGCGGCGGCGATGGCGACGGTGCGAGAGGAGCGACGGCGGTGCGAGAGGAGCGTCGAGGGTGCGAGAGGAGCGACGGCGGTGCGAGAGGAGCGGCGATGGTGCGAGAGGAGCGGCGACGGTGCGAGAGGAGCGACGGCGGTGCGAGAGGAGCGACGGAATGCTCGGGTTAACGGAAAACACCAACTTCCATAAAACACTACGGGAATAAATCATGCTTATTCCGGCCGCTCTGACAGCTGTTTAAACCGTAGCAATCATGGAAAGCGTTGCGGCCGTCCCCGGTGGGAAAAAAATGGAAGGGGGTGGGGAAAGAGAAAAAAGAAGAAAAGAGAGAAAGAGAGGTAAATGAAACGGGCCGTATCGAGGAGGCGCTTTACATAAACTCGTCTCAGTGAGCTTTAAGCAAATTCTGTTGACGGCCGAAGTGCAATAAAACAAAAGAGGAGATCTGAGAGGGGAAGATGAAACGTCCCCGGTGCATTCCTCCTCCTCCTCCTCCTCCTCCTCTCCTTCTCTCTTTCCTTTTTTTCCTTCCTTTTTTTTTTCGGGGAGGAGCGAGATTATGGTGTTTGCTTTTATCTGTCAGAGATCAATATTTCAAACGTCCGATAAAAGAGGGGAAAATTGAACTGGGAATAGACCGGAGTGCCGTAAAAGTACAAAGCACAATTATCAAAAAGCACTTAAAGGGGCTTAATAGGATACACGTATTAAAATAAATATATATATATATATATAAATAGATACCCGAATGGATGTCTCGGAGCCCATAATGAGGACCTCGTCCTCATCCCTCCTCTCCCTCGCTGCCAACTCGGGGGGCTTTTGATCACGGAAACCCCCTCAGGGGCCCGCGGGGCCGTCTGGCTGGAGGCTCGGCGGCTTTGGCGTTTTTTAACACGGGGCCATTAGGTGTGACAGGCGGCCCACCCTGTTTATGTGGCTGCCATTAGAGACGTAAACGCAAGATCAGAGAGGGCTGAGGACAAGGGCAGCCAGACGCCAGGGGAATGGACACACAAAACAACAACAACAACAACAACAACAACAACAAACCGCGCACAAGCTGCACAAATGTTACGTATTCGCTTTATGAGCCGTAATGCAAATATTAACATTCTAAAAGAATGCATTATTTATTTATTTCATTTACGACAACTTTTAAATACTGGGCTTTCTTTCTTCTCTTTCTTGTTTGTTTTCTTCTTTCTTTCTTGCTTTCTTTCTTTCTTTAATTCTTTCATTCTTTCTTACTGGCTTTGTTTTTTCTTTCTTTCTTTCTTGCTTTCTTTCTTTCTTACTGGCTTTGTTCTTTCTTTCTTTCTTTCTTTCTTTCTTTCTTTCTTTCTTTCTTTCTTTCTTTTTTACTTGCTTTCTTCATTCTTTCTTTCTTTCTTTCTTTTTCTTCTTTCTTACTGGCTTTGTTTATTCTTTCTTTCTTTCTTTTCTTTCTTTCTTTCTTATTACGCTTTCTTTATGCCTTCTTCTTCTTTCTTTCTTTCTTTCTTTCTTTCTTTCTTTCTTTCTTTCTTTCTTTCTTACTTACTGGCTTTCTTTCTTACTTACTGGCTTTCTTTCTTTCTTTCTTTCTTTTTTCTTTCTTTCTTTCTTTCTTTCCTTCTTTCTTTCTTTCTTTCTGTCTTTCTTGCTGTCTTTCTTCCTTTTTTCTTTCTTTCTTTCTTTCTTTCTTTCTTTCTTTCTTTCTTTCTTTCTTTCTGCCTTTCATTCTTTCTTACTGGCTTTGTTTATTCGTTCTTTCTTTCTTTCATTCTTTCTTTCTTTCTTACTGGCTTTGTTTATTCGTTCTTTCTTTCTTTCTTTCATTCTTTCTTTCTTTCTTACTGGCTTTCTTCTTTCTTTCTTTCTTTCTTTCTTTCTTTCTTTATTTCTTTCTTACTTTCTTACTGGCTTTCTTTCCTTCTTTCTTTCTTTATTTCATTCTTTCTTACTGGCTTTCTTTCTTGCTTGCTTTCTTTCTTTCTATTTTTCTTTCCTTCTTTCTTTCTTACTTACTGGCTTTGTTTCTTCTTTCTTTCTTTCTTTCTTTCTTGCTTTCTTTCATTTCTTTTCTTTCTTTCTTTCTTTCTTTCTTTCTTTTTCTTTCTTTCTTTCTTTTACTGGCTTTCTTTATTACTTCCTTGCTTCTTTCTTTCTTTTTATTGCTTGCTAAAACTTATAAATCCTGATTTAGTGTTGCTTTTTCTGATCTGGTCTAACGTGTGATTCTTTACAAGAAAACCCATGACCAGATTTTTGTAATTATTTTTATATAATAATTCTCACCGCTGGATTCTGAATCCACAATCCGTTACACGAGGAAACCGATCCGATCGTGTGATAAATCGCTGTTAAAAAAGAAACGCTTGGCATTTAATGACACTTGCTTTTAAAAAAAGACAATAAAAACAAAAAAGCAAATCCCTGTACAAAAAAGTACCGAAACCAACGAATCCTAAACTCATTTTAAAACAAAAAGACGTCCATAACTTTCCAAAACATCCAAATATGGAGTCTTACTTTTATGTCTTATACTTTTATGTCTTATACTTTTATGTCTGTCTTATATGTTCTTTCTTTCATTCTTTCTTTCTTTCTTCTTTCTTCTTTCCTGTTTTCTTTCTTTCTTTCTTTCTTTTTTACTGGCTTTCTTCTTTCTTTCTTGCTTTCTTTCTTTCTTTTTTGCTTTCTTTCTTTCTTTCTTATTGGCTTTCTTCTTTCTGTCCTTCTTTCTTTCTTTCTTTCTTCCTTCTTTCTTTCTTACTTTCTTTCTTCTTTCCGACCTTTTTTCTTTCTTACTGGCTTTCTTTCTTTCTTTCTTGCTTTGTTTCTTTCTATTTTTCTTTCTTTCTTTCTTTCTTTCTTTCTTTCTTTCTTTCTTTCTTTCTTCTTTGTTTATTTTCTTTTTCTTTCTTCTTTCTTTCTATTTTTCTTTCTTTCTTTCTTTCTTTCTTTCTTTCTTTCTTTCTTTCTTTCTTTCTTTCCTTCTTTCTTTCTTACTGGCTTTCTTTCTTTCTTGCTTTGTTTCTTTCTACTTTTCTTTCTTTCTTTCTTTCTTTCTTTCTTCTTTCTTTCTTTCCTTCTTTCTTTCTTTTCTTTCCTTTCTTACTGGCTTTCTTCTTTCTTTCTTGCTTTGTTTCTTTCTATTTTTCTTTCTTTCTTTCTTACTGGCTTTGTTTATTCTTTCTTTCTGTCTTTCTTTCTTTCTTTCTTACTCTTTCCTTTTCTTCATTTCTTTCTTTCTTTCTTCCTTTCTTCCTTCCTTTCTTGCTGTCTTTCTTGCTTTCTTTTATTCTTTCTTACTGGCTTTGTTTATTCTTTCTTTCATAACATTCAAAAAAATCCAAATATGGAGTCTTACTTTTATGTCTTATAAGCCAAATTGAAATATGCATGACTTTTGTATACATGCATTATTTATTAATATAGTAATAAAGGAGAATTCCATGTGACGCTTCTCTAATTCATGTTTCCTAAAACCCTCCACATGGCCTCCATACAGCCTGGCCTCGTCTCTCGCTATGACACACAGGTGCGTTAGGAGGATTTGAAAGGAAATATAAGGATAAAACCCCCCCCCCCCATCCCCAACCAGTTTAGGGTACTCCAGTGACACTCGTCTCAGGCCCGGTGCATGATGGGTACGTCTGTTTGACACCTGGTCCATATCTGATGTCATGTTCAGCACACAGTGACCATTCACCAGCAGGCCATACACACCTCCGTCACCATGTGGGGAGTGTGAAGGGGAACACACACACACACATATATACCCTAAGGGAATTCAGCCTGGGGTGGAGGGTGGAGTGGTGGGGAGTGGTGTTGTTGGGGGGGGGGGGGGAACGCCTCCCTTCATTTTAAAGTCAAAGGAAGCAATCTATTAAAAAAGGCCATGTCATGGTGTTTATTGTGTCTGGAAACTTAACACTACTCGAGGCATCAGTGATGCGTGTACAAGTGTGGACACGCACAAAGAAACTACACACTACATATTCACACTAATGAGACGCTTGAGAAGCCTTCGCCAGTGACCAGGTTCCAGTTCATAAACTTACAAACCTGCATGGCCACTATGAGTCTCGGGTGTCCAACACAACATGATGATATTATATAGACACCGCCATGTTTGGATTGTACTTAGAATGTTTAGTGACGTGTGCAAAAGCATCACTATTAGAATCTCTCTCTCGCTTCCATCAAATTTCCGGCGCGTAACTCGTCCCGCGGTTTTTCTCCGATCCTCACGAATCGTACCTCATATCGTGCGGCCCGATGGTGTGAGGTGTGCTGTTACTTTTATAAGGAATCGCCCCGCGGAATTCCGAACCCGGGGCCAAAATTTTTTTCCCTATAGAAAATGGATGGGGTTGAAATTTCGTGCCTCACAGATTCGGCCTGTGAGCGTCCGACATGCACATATGGCAAATCCACTCGTAGGGGGTCCGGAGTGGATCACGATCATATACCTCCCGAATAGCACACTCGTTCGGAATTTCAGGAAATCCACGACATTCCGGCCCCATAGAGAATGAATGGGGAAATTTGGCGCTCCGTGTTCGCCCGACATGCACATATCAGCCCATAGGTGAGATGAATCATATGACTCTCGAAAGACCCACTCGGAATTCCGGGAATTCTGCGTCGTTCCGTCACCACACAGATGTCATGCTTTGGAGCCATTTACAAGCCGGTATCAAAAGGTTTAGCTTCAAAAAGCTAGGAAGACCTACATGTCCGAACCATTCGACAACATGTTCAGAATGAGGACATCATGGCACTCCCGGACTACCCTACATGCAGGATTTGGACTCTCTCTCACAACACTCTCTCACGGCTGCCTTTCAGGTGGTTCACGGGTATCTGCCACCCACGTTCTCCAACCAAGATCCACAGCCCACCGTCCCCTGAGCTACAATCTACTTCCGATGCTGTCGCCATGATGGGAGGATTGCCCATGAATGTCCTACAACTTTGCCCTGGGGGAAGGGGGGGGGGGGGCAATCGGAAGCTGCACCGTGCCCATCACCATCAAGTGGTCCAGCTAGTCTGGGACCTTCCCTTCAACCCGTTGGAAGCTTGTTGCACATTTTATCTGCCCATTTCCTGTTTTGAAGACAATCAATCCAATGGCTCTCCTACTCGGACTCCCCAGAACCCTCCGGAGCCACCACACATTGTCTCCAGGATGCTCCTGTTCGGTTCCTGACTCGAATCTCCACGTTGGCTCCATGGCTCCAGCTTCTACCTGGGCTCTCCTCACTCGCCTCAATCTCTTTGCTCGCTGAATGGCCCCGATCTCCATCTCAGCATCCAGATCTCGCATCTCAGGCGAGTCTCTCCTTTTCCTTCTTCCCGTTTGCGCTCGGATCCTGCGCATGAACATGCAGATGAATGCACGGCTTTAGTCGAGGAAACAGGCGATACATTCTGTAACGAAATTGCCGCCCGGCGTCTTTGCAGTAAGATGAAATGCCGGCGATGAGAGTATTTACCCAGGCGCGGGCTGATATTCAATACAAGTAATACATCATTGACCAACTATTAAACTGTCCTTCAATGCGTGCTCGGCGTTCTCCCAGAGGTTAAAGCCAATATAGAAACAAATAAGATATGAATTAGCCGCGTAATACACAGGCGCTGACAAATCAATACCATTCTTTCAGAAATAACAAGGACATTAAGTTATCTTGAAGAGCAGATAGAATTAGGGGGAGCGGTTGTAATCGAGGTGATATCGTGAGCATCTCTCGACTGAAACATCCTATTAGCCCGGGAGCTTAGTATTATACGGCAGACCATTCATTTCATCCATATCTTAATGGTCCATCATTAGTCATATAATCGATATCCTTCGTGATTAAGATAAGTCAAGAACGCACGCTTCATCTTTGAGCATTTTCCATTCAGATCAATAGTGGAGATTATCCCGCAAATGACAAGGACGTACGGCAGAAAAAAAAAAACATTCTCTGCCTCTATCTTTTCATTTCTGTCTTCTTCTTTTTTTTCCCCTTCTTCCTGTAAAACACACTCTTTACTCACACATTTACACACTACAGTAAATCATAAAGGCCCTGTGATCAGTGGCGCAGGATAATTGAAGGCCAAACTGGTAATTGCCAGAAGTATGACATTAACCCGGGGCACTGTGGCTTAGTGGTTAGCCTCACACCGCAAGGGTCCGGGTTCGATTCCCGTCTCGGCCATGTGTGTGTGTGGAGTTTGTGCATGTTCTCCCCGTGCCTCGGGGTTTTTTTCTCTGGGTTCTCCGGTTTCCTCCCACGGTCCAAAAAACATGCACGGTAGGTTGATTGGCACCTTGGAAAATTGTCCCTAGTGTATGAATGTGTGTGTGTGTGTGTGTCCTGTGATTGGTTGGCATTCCATCCAGGGTGTATCCTGCCGTAATGCCCATAGACGCCTGAGATAGGCACAGACTCCCCGTGACGAGGGAAGATCGGAGTAAAGGGTAAGATTTATATAGATTTTTGGGTTGTTGGGTGGTGCGAAAGGATAAGGTTGTAAGTTTGGTTTCGATGGATTAAATGTTTTTTAGAAGGTAGAATAGAATTTATAGATAGAAGCGATAGAGTAGATTTAGAAAGATCGGATGAATTTTAAAGCGGTGGTAGAAGATGAATGAATGAATGAATGTACACAAGTCCCAATGAAGCTCTTTTAAAAATAAAATGACGTAGTACCATGTGAGTTTTAATGTCTTTTTGGATATAAATATGGTTAAGAGATAAAGTGCAAAGCGCTGAGCAAAAGTGTGTCAGATTTGTCATTGTGAAAATGCTTTAATTACAATGAACTTCAATTCTATTCATTTTTATTGCAGTACCATGGCTTCTTATTCAATTTAAGGCTTGTTTGTAAAATACAGCTTGGTAAAAGTCTAGGCAGAGTCCTCTTACAAGGACATTAGCGCCAAAAAAAAAATAATTTTTTTTTTCCATAGCTGAGCAGAAATCAAACATTTAAACATTTATAGGTCATTTAGTGGTTGGACCACTAAAGTCATTCACACTGACTTCAATTAACCTTCCGAGCTGTTCGCCTACCGTCTAGAGACTTCTTAAAGGAAGCTCTTTCACTTTCTCCGGAGTGCTGATACGAGAAAAAACGGAGGGACGGAGCTTCATAGGCACTTGTAAAAAGAAAAAAAAAAGAGCTGAACGTGGCATCGCAATCACGTCACATTGTACATCCTTCCTTTGTCCTTCGCCAATAACTTTTGTCAGTGATTCAAATCACATTTCTGATATTTGCTTTGTATGATGGAACATTAGGCTGAAACAGCAGGTTGAATCTATTGGCGCGGTCCATTTGCCCCGTGAGAGACTCTCGGGAAGGATAGTTTTATGGAATAAAGCTGAGGTCATGTTGGTCTTTATAATGGTTTGTGCGAGTGCATAAAGTACAGGTACTTCCGGAACTAATGAGATAATCATATCAGAGGTTGGAGAGACCACAAATGTATTAAAGACAAATGCATCGTTCGTCTTTTAATGGTATTGGAAATAGCAAGCATTTCTGAGAATTTTGTTTTTTAATTGGAATGAATAAGGTTGGGGGCACGGGTGGCTTAGTGGTTCGCACATTCGCCTCACACCGCCAGGGTCCGGGTTCGATTCCCGTCTCGGCCATGTGTGTGTGGAGTTTGTGCATGTTCTCCCCGTGCCTCAGGGTTTTTTTTTCTCCGGGTTCTCCGGTTTCCTCCCCCCGGTCCAAAAACATGCACGGTAGGTTGATTGGCACCTTGGAAAATTGTCCCTAGTGTATGAATGTGTGTGTGTGTGTGTGTGTGTGTGTGTGTGATGGGTTGGCATTCCATCCAGGGTGTATCCTGCATTAATGCCCATAGACGCCTGAGATAGACACAGACTCCCCGTGACCCGAGGGAAGATCGGATAAAGCGGTAGAAGATGAATGAATGAATGAATGAATTAATTAATAAGGATGTTGGGTTTTAGATCATTCCATTCATATATACCCCCCCCCCAAAAAATATATATATATATTCATTCATTCATTCATCTTCTACTGCTTTATCTGATCTTCCCTCGGCTCACGGGGAGCCTATGTCAGGCGTCTATGGGCATTAAGGCACGATACACCCTTGATAGAATGCCAACCCATCGCAGGACACACACACATACATACACACACACATTCATACACTAGGGACAATTTTTCCAAGGTGCCAATCAACCTACCGTGCATGTTTTTGGACCGGGAGGAAAAAACCGGAGGGAACCCGGAGAAAAAAAAAAAACCCTATTAATTATATATATATACCCTATATATATATATATATATATATATATATATATATATATATATAGATATATATATATATATATATATATATATATATATATATATATATATAAGAATTGCAAAATCCTTTAATGTAAACTTAGGCAGTTGGGAGCTCAGTGGTTAAGCCATTAAGCCATAAGATCTCTGGACCGGAGGATCGTAGGTTCAAATCCCACCACCCAGATACCACTAGTGGGCCCTTGAGCAAGGCCCTTAACTACTCACTTGTAAGCAGCGGTCGGGAGTAAGTTAGTAACTAGTAATTTACTTACTACGGAATTTTATAAGAAAATAAAAGTAACAGTGATCCTTTATGGTTACTGCAAAAAAACATGTAATAAAACTAGACATGGGATATTTCCTGAAGTAAAAAAATGTGAATTATGCTTGCTGATGCAAACCGCAGCTCCGGGAATGACTCCCCTTAGAGCCTGGTCCATTTAATATTTAGCGTTGACATTCGAAAACGCTAGCTCGTTCGGAGAGACGAGTGTTTAGACACCAAAAACACCCGTTTTGGGGCATTTTTTTCGGGAGGGGGCGGGGCCAGTGACCATGTGACATCATGTGACATCAAATTATCCAGCATCCGAAACTCGGACACAGGGTCATGTGACATGTCTAAACGCTCGGAAAATCGACGGGTGTCGGAAGCTGATTTATTTTGTCACGTGGTCACTGGCCCCACCCCCTCCCGGAAAAACGCCCAAAACAGGCGTTTTTGTTATCTAAACACTCATCTCTCCGAACGAGCGAGAGCATTTCGAAGTCAACTCTAAATATTAAACAGACCAGGCTCTAAGGTTTGCATCAATTCACAATTCAGTGACCAGTTTATATAAACTCATGTCTTTTATATACTTTGTTTATTTCGTTGTTTATTTACACGCACACACACACACACACACACACACACACACACACACACACACACACACACACACACACACACCCACACACACACACACTAATATGCTGGCTATGTCTATCTACACATCACTCTCTCTCTCTAGGCATCCCTCTCTTCTTCTTACTGCAAGACAGAAAACCTGATTAGTCCTAACAGGTGTGTCATTCTTACGACTCATCTCCGCTGGCCCCGCCCCCTCCATTCACATAAAATCAGCACTCGGCCACGCCCACCTCCCACTGCAACTGCATTGTATCTTGGTTTAACGTTTTCATTCCAATAGCTACTTTATAACTAAGGGCTTGTTTTTTCAAGCTGCCACTTGTGGGGCCCTTGAGCATTAAAAAAGGCCCTTAATTAGCAAAACGCCCAGTATTAGCACACGGCCACGCCCCATTTCCCATTGCAACTACATTGTATCTTGGGTTTAATGTTTTCATGCCAATAGCATTTTGACATTTGCTAAAGCCATTGCGTTGTTCAGCAAAAACAAAGTTGTGTATAAATACAGAAGTTTAAAAAGTACTTGAATTGTACATTTGTGTTTTTTTTTTTACGATGTGCTTTAATGATACTGTTATATAAAGCGCTAATTGGCTAATTTTGTAAAAAATAAACAAAAAATAAAAAATAAATAAATAAATAAAGATCATCAGACGCATCTACAAAGCTCAGGCCAGGATTCTTGCTGAAGCCAGAGTGCATATGTATCCCACAAGCTGTTAATGAGCGGAGAAATACATTTTGAACAGCTTCTGCTCTGCTGAAGGATGAGAGAGGCTCAATAAATTATACACAGGAGGTCAAATGGGGGAGTTAAAAAAAAACAAAAAACTCTTTTTGACAATGTTAAGCCGGGCTTTGAGGCAAGCAAGCGTGTTTTTTTTTTCTTTTTCTTTCTCTTTTCGTTTTTAATCATCGCTTCTGATGTCGGATCGGGGGAGAGCAGAGATTGCCAAGGGTAAGCAAAGATAGATTTTTTTTTTTATACATTTATACTAACTGAATTAAAAGCACAATATAGGACGAGCCAGGGAAAAACCTTTTCCCCACAAGAACATTGTATAGTATAAACAGGATTACAAAATCCTAGAAGCCTGTGATGATAAATGTGTTTGTATTACATGCAACATACAAAGAGCAAAATATAAACTCTGTTAAACGTGTAAAGCATCACCCCCTCGCACTGTCCTTTCATTCTTATGCTTATCAGGAATGAGCAAGTGTTTCTCAATCAATTTATTATATATATATATATATATATATATATATATATATATATAGTATATATATATATATATATATATATATATATAGATATACATTCATATATTCATTCATTCACATTCTTCTACCGCTTTATCCGATCTTCACTCGGGTCACGGGGAGTCTGTGTCTATCTCAGGCGTCTATGGGCATTAAGGCAG
>JACRUU010000010.1:9844964-9849964 GCA_030449085.1 Kryptopterus vitreolus | reverse complement strand
ATAAATATGCGTCCGGAAGCTGGATGACAAAATACTGGCCCTCGTGCTGTGGACCATTAGTAGTTGACAGCAATGCGTTTGCCGGAAGGAGGGGGTAAACGGAAGAGAGACCGGTATTTCATTGCAGTCTCATTACCTCCTCTCCCTCACACACACACACACACACACTTCAGTATCTTCTCTCACAATACTTCCTCTCCCGCCCCCCTAATTCACCCCTACTGGCCCAATCGGTCTGCGGCGCTTGTTTTACTGCTAACTAACTCATGCATCGCACCTGTGATTTATGGCTCGGATTGAGCTCCGGCAAATCAGGGAATATTTTCATTGATTACCGCAAATTGTCTAATCTGCACGACGTCGGCGGCTCTTGATTGGGCGGCGCTCGGCTGCTCCTAACTTAAAAATCAATCAGGAAGCACAATAAGGAGCACAATAAGAAAAAAAAGGGGGTGGGGTGGAGGTGGGGGATAGCCCGGATGGATCCGGTCCAGACGAGCAAAATCGCCCTCAATCAAATTTGTGGCATATTTCAATCCATAAAGCCATCAAACGAATTCCAATTCCGTGCCTACATGTGCACTTTCTCCCGGAGCACAAGCGAGCGGGAAATCGATGACCTGTCTTTTATTTGCTTAAACGCAACTTTAATGCAACAGACAACACATTAACAAATTGCAGTGAATAGACCCAATGCAAGCGTTTCCCCAAAGCTTGGGAAATTGTAATGCATTTATTTTTGTTTGTTTGTTTGTTTGTTTTTTATTTGTTCAAATTTAATTGCTTCATTCTCTTTGAAATACTCTTTCATTTTGCATGAATTTGGGCAAATGATGCCTTGTTTTGGCGGTGGCTTGGCTTAGGTGGTTAGCAGGTGGCTTAGTGGTTAGCACGTTCGCCTCACACCGCCAGGGTCCGGGTTCGAATTCCCGTCTCGGGCCATATATGTGTGTGTGGAGTTTGTGCATGTTCTCCCCGTGCCTCAGGGGGTTTTTCTCCGGGTTCTCCGGTTTCCTCCCGGTCCAAAAACATGCACGGAAGGTTGATTGGCACCTTGGAAAATTGTCCCTTGTGTATGAGTGTTCGTGGGTGTGTGTGTGTGTGTCCTGTGACGGGTTGGCATTCCATCCAGGGTGTATCCTGCCTTAATGCCCATAGACGCCTGAGATAGACACAGACTCCCCGTGACCCGAGGGAAGATCGCATAAAGCGGTATATAGAAGGAAGGTTTAGAATATTAGGGTTCGGTAATGATAGAAGATGAATGAATGAAGAAGGTGAATGCGAATGAATGAAGCTGAATGTTTGTTGTTGGGGTGGAACTTGATTGCTGTTTTGGGGCTGATTGACAGGCGGGATAATTATAAATCTTGTACATCATGTAGACTGTGCATGATATATGCAAATTGGATTTAATTACGAATAACCCTTTGCACACCGTCATTCAGTAATAATTTCATTAGTAAACACGGCATGTAAATAACCTCTCTAATGTGCCACATATTGGTCACCCGAAAAGCCTAATTAACTCAATTCACCAGGGGATAGGTTACGTCATTTAAATAGATATTGTGACGTCATAATCGGGCGAATGCTTTATTTATATTTACGGCGTTTGGCGACGCTCTTCTCCAGGGCGACATACTACTGAGCAATTGAGGGTTAAGGGTAGATAGAGGGGGCAGCTTGGTGGTGGTGGTGGTGGTGGGTGTTGGATTTGAACCTGCAATCTTCCAGTCCAGAGGCTTCCCAGATAGGGTTTGATTTATTCCACTGCCCCGATCTTCCCTGGGGTCACGGGGGTCACGGGGGAACCTGTGCATATCTCAGGCGTCTATGGGCATTAAGGCAGGATACACCCTGAAAGGAGTGCCAACCCATCACAGGACACACACACACTCATTCATACACTAGGGACAATTTTCCAAGGTGTCCAATCAACCTACCGTGCATGTTTTTGGGACCGGCTGGAGGAAAGGAAAAACCGTAGAGAACTCGGAGAAAGAAAAAAAAACCCTGAGGCACGGGGAGAACATGCACAAACTCCACACACACACATGGCCGAGACGGGAATCGAACCCGGACCCTGGCGGTGTGAGGCGAACGTGCTAAGCCACTAAAAATGACCCAATGAGGTTGCCAGATTTCTCTTGTGTTAAAGACTTTTCCGCAACATAATGCACTTTCGGAATTTTCCGCCCCCCCCCCCATATATTGTGTCAAGTCGTTTATTCCTTTGTCTACTAGTGCGTCTGTGTTATTCAAATCGTAGCGTATTTCCTTATTCATTTCGTTCCATTTATTCCACGGCGGCGCTGCAAAAAAATCGCACCGTTTATTAAGTGTTAAAAGGCTTGAGAGATATCACTGCTGATCCCGGTAATGTATTTGTCAGCTATGTTTTGCTTCAGGTTGTGTCTCACTCGGCACGCCGGCCTAAACTTTGCCTTGTACTTTTAACACCAGGCAGCAGGTGTCATGGATACTAATTATAGCAGCAAGACAGGTGTGCAGCGAATCAGACAAAATCACATGCAGTCCAATCTGCTTAGAATCAAGCTGTCAGGGCGCTACAGGGGGGAAAGAAAAGTGGCGTACAGCAAACCGACAACATTTTACTGAACTGCAGGGACAGAGAACGATGGCGTGTGTGTGTGTGTGTGTGTGTCTGGGTGATGATGGGTGATGGTGATGGTGATTTTTATTGAGCCAGACGATGGGGTGACCAACCTCAGGGGGCAACTTGGCTGGCCTCACATTACCATCATTGTCTGTATGTGTATGTGTGTGTGTGTGTGTGTGTGTGTGTGGTGTGTCATATATATCTGCCCCGAGCCTTAGGGTGTAGTTATACAGCTATCCACATGAAGAATCACACGATGGATGGACGTGTGCGGCTCCGGCTAATTGCCCAGGCTCATGTTTCAATTAAATACTTCACCGCAAAAAGGACACTTCAGAAAGAGCAGGAATCAACAAACTCGTCAACTTCAAGAGAGAGCGCCAAATGTGACTCCGAGAAAGAGAGACCGTAATTACTCTTTAATTCCATCCTCTTCTGTCCTGATTGGGGGGTACGTTTTTAAACGGGCGGCTCTCGGAAATGAGAAACTCGGTTGTTAAAAAGTACGAATTCATATAACTTTAGCCGTGCAAAGGTTTATAGCTCGCAGGCTACAAAATGACCTTGATGGAACGAAGGGGGGAAAAAGACAATAAGAGAAGCCTTGATAATAATAAAAGAAAAGTAAAAAAAAAAAAAACAGGCGTATACCGCCGCAAATTGTTCCGCAGGAAAATAGTGCACAGTAAAGAGTCGAATATGCGACTAATTCTATATAAATAATATTCATAATGAATATTATAATGGGGGCACGGGTTTACGGTGGTTTAGTGGTTAGCACGTTCGCCTCACACCGCCAGGGCCCGGGTTCGAATTCCCGTCTCGGCCATGTGTGTGTGGAGTTTGCATGTTCTCCCCATGCCTCAAGGAGGTTTTTCTCCGGGTTCTCCGGTTTCCTCCCGGTCCAAAAAACATGCACGGTAGGTTGATTGGCACCTTGGAAAATTGTCCCTAGTGTATGAATGTGTGTGTGTGTGAGTGTGTGCCCTGCGATGGGTTGGCATTCCATCCAGGGTGTATCCTGCCTTAATGCCCATAGACGCCTGAGATAGGCACAGACTCCCCGTGACCCGAGGAAAGATCGGATAAAGCAGTAGAAGATGAATGAATGAATGAATATTATAATGGGGGCACGGTGGCTTAGTGGTTAGCACGTTCGCCTCACACCGCCAGGGTCCGGGTTTGATTCTTGTCTTGGCCAGGTAGGTTGATTGGCACCTTGGGAAATTGTCCCTAGTGTATGAATGTGTGTGTGTGTGTGTGTGTGTGTGTCCTGCGATGGGTTGGCATTCCATCCAGGGTGTATCCTGCCTTAATGCCCATAGACGCCTGAGATAGACACAGACTCCCCGTGACCCGAGGGAAGATCGGATAAAGCGGTAGACTTTAGATGAATGAGGGTGAAGATGAAGATGAATGAATGATGGTAGATGAATGAATGAATGAATGTATGAATGAATGAATATTATAATATTAATCCGCATCGAAAATGATTTTTCTACCACAGCAATTGTGTAAGAATCGGTAGTATGATGTAATTTAAGACACTATTTTCAATTCGTTAATTCGCCAATCATATAGCAGTTATAAACCCCTTATTCCTTCACAGGCTTCTCTTAGTTCAAAGAACGCAGCAAGACTTTTTAAAGTATAAACCCTTCTGTTCTGAAAACAGATATATTAAAAGTCAAATAAATATTCCATACTACATGTTTATTCTCTTCTATGTTTATTCTGACATTCATTCGATTATCTGGACTATAAACCTATAAATTGTTATTAATATGCAAAAGGTAAGGTATTAGGACGAGTGTATTATAAATCCTTTCCAGGTTACGGATGTAACTCTGGTTCCCTGAGGTAACGTCTGTAAGCGTTTATTTAGCGTGATATATGCTCTGAAGATGGGTAACGTCTTGTCTCCTTTTTATAGTGACTGGAACGTTATGACGTCATGACATGGAAGTGAACAGTGAATATGCAACGGACTTTAAATTGGAAGTAAGCACTGCATCGTTGGCAGGCATTGTGGCATAGCGACTCAGCGTAATGTAACATTATGTTACATTACGTTACGCTATGTTAAGGGAGGCGGTAGCCCAGTGGTTAAGGCGTTGATCTCTGGACCGGAAGATTGCTGGTTCAAACCCCACCACCACCAAGCTGCCACTAGTGGTCCCTTGAGCAAGGCCCTTAACCCTCAATTGCTCTTTTGTTGCTCAATTGCTCAAGGGCCCAATTGTGGTGACTTGGTGGTTGTGTGGTTTGAAGCAGCGATCTTCTGGACCAGAGGCCAGTGCCTTAACCACTGAGTTACCATCTCCCCAAGAGGTACAGATGTGCACCAGATGCACCAGGAGTGACTTTGTCAGTGCTA
>JACRUU010000010.1:9787464-9839964 GCA_030449085.1 Kryptopterus vitreolus | reverse complement strand
ATGTATATATATATATATATATATATATATATATATATATAATAAATAAAATTTTGCCAATTTAGGAGTGAACTTAGTGCATGCATGACTTTTTTTCTTCTTTGATTTCTATATGCATGCTTCTTAACTTTATTTATTTATTTATTTATTTATTTATTTCAACCGTAACCACTGACACTTCTATAGCACTTCTTCTTTTCTTCATCTTTCTGTCTATAGTCTTAGGAACAGAAGAAAAGGGGGTCAGAGTGATGACATGGATCGAGGCAGTTGTTCTCTCACTCTCAGGGTCATTATCTAGAAGCTGACAAAAAAGGCCTGGGGAAAGTGACAAAGCTTTCCATAGAGTCAGAAAAAAAATGGCAAAAAAAAGTGTGTGTGTGTGTGTGTGTGTGTGTGTGTGTGTGTGTGGTTATAACCAAAGTGAAAAATGGAATTGAAAGGTGGAGAGAAATTAAAGGTTGCGTTTTTGACTGTTCAGGTGCCTTGTCCGGTGAGGACGGAGTGGTGAGAATGAGAGAGAGAGAGAGAGAGAGAGGGAGAACGAGAGAGCCGGATAGTGGGAAGACAAATGAATGTTGCAGTTGCTCAGTACACAGCGGAGATTGCTTATCGATCCAGATGGTAGCGCTGCGGCGTGCTCGCCAGAGCCCCGAGAATTTTCTGAGGGAGTTAATAAGCAGGCAGCTCAGCTGTCCTGTCCAATTCAGAACAACCCTGACACATAATCATGCCAGGATCCCCTTTTTCTGCGGTCCACCCCTTCCCCTTCCTCCATCACTCTCCTTCCCCTCGCCGTCTGTCTATCCCCCCCCCCTTCCTTGCGCTCCCTCCTCTTTGCTCGTCTTCCACTTGGCTGGGCCCTTGTGATAGATTGAAGTGGCAGCCTATAGAAGGAGGCTAATCAAATTGTTTATTATCGCTCCAAATCAATATGTATGGATTGCTAAAGCATCAAAGTCAGCTTGGAGAGGAGAAAGAGGGGAAAGCTAAAGAGGAGGAGGAGGAGGAGGAGGAGGAGGAATGCTGCTGCAGCTGTGGACTCTGCGTACATGTTTAACACACTTTCACTCTTACTTACGTTGATATGACCCCGAGGGGTCGGCTAAATGTGAACAAGGGGCCAAAGATTGGCTAAAATGTAAAATGCACCCTCTACCTCTCTCTCCTCTCTCTCTCTCTCTCTCTCTGTCAAACACACACACACACACACACACACAAGGATGTGTGCCCTCCAGGCCAAAATGAGTGTCAGTCCCAGCTGAATGATAAACAGCCTATCAATCAAATTACCTCCGCCACAACAACAGAGATTGAAATGCAAAGCTTAATCTCTATTGGGCGCTCAGGTCACGCAGGCACAGACATTGTCCATTGCGTCGTTTTGCTGTCGAGAGTTTTGTGGGAAATATTGGGGGCGGAAAAAAGAAGAAGGCGAAGAAGAAAAAAAAAGACCATCCTGTTGGGAAGAAGTGTGTAAGCAGAGAGGTCAGACGGAGCAATGAGAGACAGAACGGGGGGAAAAAAAACACTTGCTTTTAACCGCTTTCGTGACGTTTCCTGCGTACAGAAAATGTCTATATTGACAAAATCGGAGGTAAAAAAAAAATCTTCTAAAACAGAAACTTTGAACGAAAAAAAGGATAAAAATTCCTTATGACCAAATTAAAAATGAATAAAAGACCATGCAATGCTATGACTTAATGGAGAATAATGAATGGTTTGGGTGGAAGGAAGAGAAGTTGTCATTCTTTACCCTGTCATTGTTTATTCCATTATAACTTATACATAGGGCACGGTGGCTTAGTGGTTTGCACGTTCGCCTCACACCGCCAGGGTCCGGGTTCGATTCCCATCTCGGCCATGTGTGTGTGGAGTTTGCATGTTCTCCCCGTGCCTCACGGGGTTTTCCTCCGGGTTCTCTGGTTTCCTCCCGGTCCAAAAAACATGCACGGTAGGTACCTTGGAAAATTGTCCCTAGTGTATGAATGTGTGTGTGTGTGTGAATGTGTGTGTGTGTGTCCGGCGATGGGTTGGCATTCCATCCAGGGTGTATCCTGCCTTGCTGCCCATAGACGCCTAACATAGACACAGACTCCCCGTGACCCGAGGGAAGATCGGATAAAGCGGTAGAAGATGAATGAATGAATGAACTTATACATAATATACATACCATAATAACTTTATAGACAACGACAACATCCAATTTGTAATTAATGCACCTTTATAATGCGCCATAAAGAGTTGCAGTTGTAAACATTTGTTAATAAGAACATAACATAGGGCTGTTAATCGATTCAAATATTTAATCGCGATTAATCGAAATGTATTGATTATTTAATATTTATTTTACTTTGAATAGCAATTTCTTTTTCATTTCGATGTTACTTTTACAGAAAATCACCAAAAATTGGTGACAAAATGTGGAAAATATTTAAGGGGTATACTTTTATAATGCACTGTACAATTGTAGCCTGTCTTAATTTGCTATAATATTCTCTTATGTGCTTTTTTTTTTTTTTTTTACATTTATAAAGAATGTTGTTTTTGTATTATTTTTGTATCTAACATAGCACATGACGACAACATTATAATCATGCACAGTGTTCTAATGAGCAAATATGTAGAATTACTGTATAGATCAAATAAAAACTATTATATCGGGACTTTCATTCTGCACCGTTTAAGCAGCGGCGTGATTGCCCCCTGGGAATCTTTCTCAATTGGACCTCACACTGATCAAATGTATTGATCTGTGAGAGCAGTTTCAGAGTTTTTGAGAACAGAGGAGAACAAAAAAGAAGAGTGAAATGTTGCTCTGATATCAATAATTGGAATAATAACCATGACTGAAAGACAGAAAGGTGGAGAAAGAGAAAGACAAGGGCCTCATCTGTGGTGTAAACGGTAACTGTTGGCTAATGCTTGACATCAATAAGGTCAAGCGTGGCAGACATGGCAGCTGATTATCAATACAGTGCGACACATTTTACAAAAGATTATAGAATTTGAGTAACGTTGCTTTACCTTCATGTTTTTTTTTTTATTTTATTATGTATTTATTTATTTATATATATTATTTTATTTATATCTTTCTTCAAAAAAAGTACATTCGTCTGGATTTTTAAATGAATCCGTTTACTGTATAGTAGGGGCACGGTGGCTTAGTGGTTCGCACGTTCGCCTCACACCGCCAGGGTCCGGGTTTGATTCCCGTCTCAGCCATGTGTGTGTGGAGTTTGTGCATGTTCTCCCCGTGCCTCAGGGGGTTTTTCTCCGGGTTCTCCGGTTTCCTCCCCCGGTCCAAAAACATGCACGGTAGTTTGATTGGCACCTGGGAAAATTGTCTCTAGTGTGTGAAGTGTGTGTGTGTGTGTCCTGTGATGGGTTGGCATGCCATCCAGGGTGTATCCTGCATTAATGCCCATAGACGCCTGAGATAGACACAGACTCCCTGTGACCCGAGGGAAGATCGGATAAAAACGGTAGAAGAAGAGAATGAAGAATGAATGAATGAATGAATATATATATATATATATATATATATATATATATATATATATATATATATATATATATATAATATGACTGCAAAAAGATATCAACTTAGCGAGAACAAGAGAATGAAGCAATAAATAAATAAATAAAATTTGCCATGAAAGAAAATTATTAAATACAATATAAAAGAACATTGTAAAGAAATAATAAAGTAAAAATCATACAGTGCAGAAAGTAAATAAACACATTAAGATGAATTCATGTGGATAGAATACATCACAGCAGAATAGAATAGGGTAGATTTTACCACGTTATGACCTAATAGATCCGAACAAAATCTGATGGCACAGTGTATAATAGTATAATAAATAGAATAGAAAAGAGACATAACAGCGCAAGACAGCAGAAAACACCACATGTCTTTATTTTGCAGACTTCATAATACTGTAATGTTCTCTAAACCCATAAAATAAAATTGAAAGCACGACCATATAAAGATGTATCGAACTTGCTGGATTTCATCCTGTGTCTATTTACAGAGGCTAATGCTCTGTAAATATTATACAGTAAACATTCATACATTCATTCATCTTCTACCGCTTCTACCGCTCCCTCGGGTCACGGGGAGTCTGTGTCTATCTCAGGCGTCTATGGGCATTAAGGCAGGATACACCCTGGATGGAATGCCAACCCATCGCAGGGCACACACACACACACACTCACATTCACACACTAGGGACAATTTTCCAAGGTGCCAATCAACCCATGTTTTTGGACCGGGGGAGGAAACCGGAGAACCCGGAGAAAAACCCCATGAGGCACGGGGAGAACATGCAAACTCCACACACACATAGCCGAGACGGGAATCGAACCCGGACCCTGGCGGTGTGAGGCGAACGTGCTAACCACTAAGCCACCGTGCCCCTCTATACAGTAAACGGATTCATTTAAATCCAGACGAATGTACTTTTTTTGAGGAAAGATACATAAACAATAGTAATAATTGGGGAGTGAAAATTTCCATCTCAGGCCAGGACGTCCAGGACACAGGGCCTCATATACAGGCTAGAATATTCCTGAGCATATATTGTGTCCGAATTGCATTTCGTGTTGTTGATTTGATTTCATTATTGGGATTAATATTATTACAATTCGAAAACCAAATTCCGTTTACTTCGTTACTAATCCGGTAAAAAGGGAAAACCATTTTCATTTTGGGAATTTGCATGGATTAGACATCATGAATACACAATACAATGATGATAAGTGCAGGTCTGAAAGGAGATCTATTTTAACAGACACATAATCCTTCTATAGACTTCTCTCTCTCTCTCGCTCTCTTTCTCTCTCTCTCTCTCTCTCTCTCTTTCTCTCTTCGTGTGTGGGGACAGTCTCCAGTGCACTCATTAGTAGGGCATTCAGCAGTGAGGCCTTCTTTTGACCCCCCCCCCCCTGCAGCTTACACATTGAGTGATGTATGTTGCCATTATTATGTTGTTCATTAGTCATATGAGTGTCTGACAGATTCTTCATCCTCACACAATCCGTCATCAGCTGTGTGATTAATCATAGCTCTTTATACCCCTCACCACACACGCACACACACGCACACACACACACACACACACACACACACACATTGCAATGCTGTCATATAGAATTGGTCTCTGCGGCCTAAACACCCTGTGAGGCTGTTTGAGGGATAATGCATGCAGAACAGAACAGAGTAGCTTTTCAAGAAAATATTGTTATCAGTTAAGCGATATAAAGTGATTTAAAGTGATTTATCATTAGTGAATAAGATTACATGTATTATCCTACAGAATATGGTATTTACAAATTCAGGAGAGAAAAAAAAAAAAAGATATATATAAATATAATATATATATATATATATATATATATATATATATATATATATATACTATGTATATATATATATATTATCTGTCAAAAGAGCGATTGCGTTATTGCCATTTATTATTATTATTATTACACAATTCATTATTATATTATATATATATATATATATATATATATATATATATATATATATATATATATATATATATTATATACTGTGGTAATAGTATGATAATAGATATTAATAGATCTAAAGTACAAAAAAGGATTAATGAAAATAATCTCTATAGAAAATAGAAAAGGTCTGAAAAGGTTTAACACAGATTTGAATATATTTAAATTAATAAAATGGAAAAAAATTGTAAACAAAATATAATATATTATGTATATACATTCACATTCATATATATATTATATATATATATATAATATATATATATATATATATATATATATATATATATGAATGTGAATGTATATACATATTTTATATATTTGATATTATTATATTTGTTAAATATTTGTTGATTATATTATATTTGATAAATTTTCTCCATTTTATTCGTATATATATATAATATAGATATATATATATATATATATATATATATATATATATATATATATATATATATATATCTAATATATATATAATCCTACGAGCTTGCATTATACATCACAAGTTTATTATTATTATTATTATTATTATTATTATTATTATTATTATTTAACTGATAATAGTACAAAAAAGAAGTACAAAAAAAAAGGTTTGAATATTTCTCAGTAAAAAAAAAAGAGAAGAATAGACGCTACCACTGTGTGAGCACGTGTGTGTGTGTGTGTGTGTGTGTGTGTGTGTGTGTGTTTGCTTGGCTCATTCGTCACCTCATCAGAAATGAAAGAAATGAGAAATAGAATAAAGTGCTAGAGATAAAACTCATCCCTTTGTGTGGTGTAATGCGTTGGCTTGCCTTCTCCGTCCAAACCTTCCGTTCAGTCTCACATACAGATATCATTTTCATCATGTCATTTATTTGAAATATTGTGTGTGCGTGTGTGTGTGTGTGTGTGTGTGTGTGTGTGTGTGTGTGTGTGTGTGTGTCTGAGTATAAGCTCCAGCAGTGAATCAAATCAATTGATAGAGCAGTTGGCCTGCAGACCACCGGGTGCTGAGTGAGCATGAAATATTATGGAGATTGTTCTTTAAAGTGATATCTTCATCATCATCATCATTGCCATTGGGGCATGTGTGAGAGAAATAGAGAGAGAGAGAGAGAGAGAGAGAGTAGAGAGAGAGAGAGAGAGCGTGGGAAGGTAAAGACTCATGTTGCATATACCTGTCATAACTCACCCAAATAATATAGTCATATCCCAGACAACAAGCACAGTTAATTCATCTACCTCTTTTTTTTTTCTTCTTCCCCCTCTTTCTGACAAACACACACAGACACCCACCAACGCACACACTCAAGTCGGTAAACACCATGACGGCTGTGCTTGTCAGAGCTCATCGCTTCATCAGTGGCTCATCATCTTCATTCATGGCTTTATCTCGCTCTCTCTCTCTCACACACACACACACACACACACACACACACACACACACACACACACACACACACACACACACACACACACACACACACACACACATACACACACACACGCACAAGGAGCAATGATCATTTTGCTGCCAGCTGCTTGGATGCAACTCTCGCCACAAACATTTTATGACAAATATGATTATATTTGGCGTCAGCGAGCATCATGTTTTCATTACGCACAAATAAACATGTCTATAACCGAGTTATTATTTATTATATTATGACAGACCGCAACTATGAGAGCAAAGATTTAATAATGTAACTGCGAACGAAGGACAAAGTAATCTCTATTCTCTAAAATGGCTGCGTAAATACATAAATATGCAAATGCGAAATGCGAAAATATGCATTTGCATGACGTTTATTCACAGTTGTGAGGTAAAATGTTTTGGGTAGCAAGTGAAAGTTGAGGAAAACACATCATCGTAACTAAGCTTCAAAAGATGGAGTAGGTTTCTGAGGTAAAATTTGATAGTATTTATAGTTATTTTTATAGTCACGTTAAGCTGTTAAGCTAATAAGGTAAACAATGAAATGTACCTTTTAACCCGTGAGGTGCAAAGTAATAATCGTGAAACAGTAAGGCACACTTCTGGAACAAATATTATTAACGTATAAAACGTGAGGTAAAAAATTGTTATTAAATTTGCACTTGTAGGTCACTTAAAAGTTTGTATTTGTGAAATTAAATGTAAGGTGCGTTTGTGAGGTATACATGCGTGAGTTTGGATATAAATTAGTAACATTTTGAGGTAAAAAAAAAAGATTAAAATTAAAAGATATTAAAATGCAGATGAATTCCTTTCCTGGCTCTCGTTATCGTGCGGGGAGGTGGTGTAGCCCAGTGGTTAAGGTGTTGGACTCTAGACCGGAAGATCACGGGTTCAAACCCCACCACCATCAAGTTGAGCAACGCCCTTAACCCACGATTGCTCTGGAAGTCGCTCTGGATAAGGGCGTCTACCAAATGCTGCAAATGTAAATGTAAATGTAGAATACAATGTTGTTAATACATAACACTAGTTCATATTGAGGGGATATTACATAATAATGATTTTGAGGTAACTGTTGCGACATAGGGGCACGATGGCTTAGTGGTTAGCACGTTCGCCTCACACCACCAGGGTCCGGGTTCGATTCCCGTCTCGGCCATGTGTGTGTGGAGTTTGTGCATGTTCTCCCCGTGCCTCAGGGGGTTTTTCTCCAGGTTCTCCGGTTTCCTCCCCCGGTCCAAAAACATGCACGGTAGGTTGATTGGCACCTTGGAAAATTGTCCCTAGTGTATGAATGTGTGTGTGTGTGTGAGATAGGCACAGGTTCCTGTGACCCGAGGAAAGATCGGATAAAGCGGTAGAAGATGAATGAATGAATGAAGATGAATGAATGTTGCGACGTTGAAATATTTAATTATTCATTCGCTATTAAAAGCATGTATATGCATGTATATGTGAATATATATATATATATATATATATATATATATATATATATATATATATATATATATATATATATATATATATATATATCATTCATCATTCATTCATTCATTCATCTTCTACCGCTATATCCGATCTTCCCTCGGGTCACGGGGAGTCCTGTGCCTAATCTCAGGTGTCTATGGGCATTAAGGCAGGATACACCCTGGATGTAATGCCAAACCCATCACAGGACACACACACACACACCACACACACACATTCATACATTCATACAATTCATACATAGGGACAATTTTCCAAGTTTGCCAATCAACCTACCGTGCATGTTTCTGGACCGGGGGAGGAGGGGAGGAAACCGGAGAACACCGGAGAAAAAACCCCTTAACCCTGACACGGGGAGAAAGGGAACCCTGAGGCACGGGGAGAACATGCAAACTCCACACACACATGGCCGAGACGAGAATCGAACCCGGACCCTGGCGGTGTGAGGAGGCGAACGTGCTATATATATATATATGATATCACATATATGTGTGTGTGTGTGTGTGTGCCTGATGCGATGGGTTGCCATTCCATCCAGGGTCAGTCTATCCTGCCTTAATGCCCATAGACGCCTGTCATAGACACACACTCCCCGAGGGAAGAGCAGATTTTATAGCGGTAGATTTATTTTAGCATGATTAGAAATAGAATGAATGAATGATGAATGATTATATATATATATATATATATATATATATATATATATATATATATATATATATATATATATATATATATATATATATATATTGCTTCCGGCTTCGGCTCGTGTGTCTTTGGCCCTTTAAAGGCTCTGAGCTTGGATGATAGGACTCAGTGTTTTGAAGTCTGCCTCAAATATAAATCAGTGTGTATAAAACCCATCTGCCAAAGAGAAATGTAAATAATTATTTTTACCATGTCTCAGTCCACACAGACGCATACAATGGGAAGAAAAAAAAGAACCCATACCGTTACGGCACAACTCCAGGACAGTTGAGGAATATTGTGCAAAGGAACGTTTACGATCCGTAATTGCAACGAGCGTCGAGCATTTTTCTCAAGTTTACAAGCCACAAAATCAACAGCATCCTGCGCTGCATGTGTGCCGAGAGTCGAGCAGAAATGCCAAACATGCCCCGGAAACCGCTCGCATGTGGGAGAAATCTTCCTCTAGAATGAAGAGTGATGCACATGACTGAGATTCTTTACAACAAAGTCAAACGACTTATATTCCGTATAGTTTCCCGTCAAAACTCTATGCTAACACATAAACATCACACCACTATTTCCTTCCACTTTTTCCACTAAACTCAGCACATTTTTTGCCTTTTTTTTTTTATTGCGCATATTTTGCATTTTAAGCAGAAAAACACTTTTGTGAAATTCCCTACGTGTAACCTCCCGACACGCAGGGAAACATTTGTTTCCCAGTTGGAAGCCACATGTGTCTTAGTGCAGCTACCTAAACCCCTTTTCTCTTAAACGTCACGCTATTTTTCCCCTTCGAGACCTTTTTACCTGTAGATCATAGCACCAGCAGGTATTATTTATTTATTTATTTATTTTTACGACTGCTTTTCTTTCCTTAATAGTGTCTATGAAGGCCGTTAGCGTGAGTGCGTAAGAGCAGCATGATGTTCATTTGCCAGTAATAAAGTACAGAACATGCTCCAGTCCGTTGCTCATTGCCTGAAGTCCACATTTTTTGGTAAAATGGGAGTCTATGGTAGTTGCAAGGTTATGTGTTTGTGATATAAAGATAAAGATATAAAGCTAAAATTTAATAAGTGCATTTCTTTCATTATTTGGTCCCCTGAAAATGTAAAGGACGGATCTCAAAGTCGAAACGCCATATTTTTGTGTTGCCATGTGGACTGATAACGATGCAAAACTTGGTACTACTTGGTCATGTGACCCGCTCATCTTAAAACAAATACAGATATGGATTCACCATGTGCTCAAACGCAAAAAGCTTAGCCTCAATTGAATACAAATGATATTTCTGTCAATATAATTGGGCAACCTTTACTTGTCAGTGACAAAAAGAGTAATTCATGGATAAATACGGCTGATTTGTATGTACTTTATGAATTCCACATTAATTCCTTGTTACTTTTATTGTCACTGTACTAAGTAGAGGGGGCACGGTGGTTTAGTGGTTAGCAACGTTCGCCTCACACCTCCAGGGTCCGGGTTCGATTCCCGTCTCTCGGCCATATGTGTGTGGAGTTTGTGCATGTTCTCCCCCGTGCCTCAGGGCCTCGGGTTTTTTTTTTGTTTTTCTCGGGCGGTTTTTCTCCGGTTTCCTCCCCCGGTCCAAAAACATGCACGGTAGGTTGATTGGCACCTTGGAAAATTTACCATAGTCCATGAATGTGTGTGTGGAATGTGTGTGTGTGTGTGTGTGTCCTGCGATGGGTTGGCATTCCATCCAGGGTGTATCCTGCCTTAATGCCCATAGACGCCTGAGATAGACACAGACTCCCCGTGACCCGAGGAAGATCGGATAAAATTTTTTAAAGCGGTATAAGCGGTTGTAGAGCGTAGAATTAGATGATAAGAAGATGAATGAATGAATGAATGTTTTCAATCTGACGGGGCACAGTGGTTTAGTGGTTAGCACGTTCGCCTCACACCGCCAGGGTCCGGGTTCGATTCCCGTCTTGGCCATGTGTGTGTGGAGTTTGTGCATGTTCTCCCCGTGCCTCAGGGGGTTTTTCTCCGGGTTCTCCGGTTTCCTCCCCCCGGTCCAAAAATATGCACAGTAGGTTGATTGGCACCTTGGAAAATTGTCCCTAGTGTATGAATGTGTGTGTGTGTGTGTGTGCCCTGTGATGGGTTGGCATTCCATCCAGGGTGTATCCTGCCTTACTGCCCATAGACACCTGAGATAGACACAGACTCCCCGTGATCCGAGGGAAGATCGGATAAAGCGGTAGAAGATGAATGAATGAATGAATGTTTTTCAATCTGACAGGGCACAGTTGTTTATTGGTTAGCACGTTCGCCTCACACCGCCAGGGTCCGGGTTCGATTCCCGTCTCAGCCATGTGTGTTTGGAGTTTGCATGTTCTCCCCGTGCATCAGGGGGTTTTTTTCTCCGGGTTCTCCGGTTTCCTCCCCCGGTCCAAAAAAACAAAACATGCACGGTAGGTTGATTGCCACCTTGGAAAATTGTCCCTAGTGTATGAATGTGTGTGTGTGTGTGTGTGTCCTGCGATGGGTTGGCATTCCATCCAGGGTGTATCCTGCCTTAATGCCCATAGACGCCTGAGATCGGAGACACAGACTCCCCGTGACCAGAGGGAAGATCGGATAAAGCGGTAGAAGATGAATGAATGAATGGATGTTTTTCAATCCACATGACTTGTTAAAATGACCTTTAGCGCTTATTTAATAATTTAATAATATTTTATATGTTTTTGAAACAGTTTTTATATTTAAAACATTTAGCATGGAAAAAATTATCAAATATGTTAGTCACAAACTTTAGCATTAGCTACAGGTTATAGCATGCTAGCATGTCTGGTTATAAACTCTTGTAAAGGAACTTGCGAATTTAATTTGTGCGTTAATTGTATTCATTAGCACTCGAGTACTTGAGAAGTGGAAGATTTGATTTATTTACTTTGATATTACTGCAAATGATCTCCATGTACGACTATAAACACCAAATAGAAACCTGCTAGTTTGTTTATATCAAAAATATACAGTAGATTCGGATAAAAACTAAATCGTAACTGGGTGTTTGCATGTGAAACTGGGTTTTATTAGTGTGTGTGTGTGTGTGTGTGTGTGTGTGTGTGTGTGTCTGAAAGCAGGTCTTTCCTGTGATAGTAGGAAAGCCTGGTTAGCCACAATTTCTCAGTCTTTCCATGTTCTATCAGAATATGATAGCACGCAGAAACAGATAACAGAATTTCTCTCAGGACTCAGGACTCCGCATCACCAACACACACACACACACACACACACACACACACACACACACACACACGATTCACACTCTCACACAACGGAATACACAATACAGATCACTCTTTCTCTCTGTGTGTAGTGAGCCCAAAGTGTCTTAGGGGACCAAAACTAATGGTGTGTATTATATATATATATATATATATATATATATATATATATATATATATATATATATATATATATATATATATAAATATATATATAAATAAATAAAAATAATATATATATTATATAATATATATATATATATATATATATATATATATATATATATATATATATATATATATATATATATATATATATATAAATAAATAAATACATATTTATTAGTACATTTATAACAAGAAATAATTAATGTTACTATATATTATAATATATATATATATATATATATATATATATTTTTTTTTTTTTTTTTTATTTTTTTTTTGATTTTCCCCTAAGACACTTTGTCATGTGAGTTCACTACACACACCTTCATTGGATCCCCTAACAAATTTTCCGTTGTGTTGTATCAGAAAAATATCAGTGTTTTTCCTGTCTTCTATCCTTTTTCCATCACCTTGCTTTTAATGTTTATTTTTATTGCTTATTTTTACATCACCATGATTTTATTCCGTCACCTTGCTATTATTGGCTCCATATAAGAGTGATCCAAATCGTCAAAATGAATAAATCTAGATTAGAAACCTCGGTATTTCAGGAAAAATGCTTTATTGTCTGCTTTATAAGCCATGAATAGGTTGACATAGTGAAATCGAAAGACATGAATAGAAGACATTCTTTATTTAAAATGTATATACTAATGACTATAACATTATAACAAATAACATATAACGAATTAGTAGCGTTGATAAGAATGAAAGTTGTATGTGTGCCATATGACATGCATAAACACACACATCCACACTGCTGCGTGTGCTATGTCGATTTCAATCTCCCGAAAAAACGCCATTACATTACAACAGCTGGTCTTAAAGACTGTACAGTAAGTCATTTATAGAGCTGATACAGCACTGATGTGCATTTGCATGTAACAATGACGTATAATTCGGCAGTCCATTAAAAAAAAAAAAAAGGAAATATCTTTCCTCTGACGCAGCATTGTAGATCCTTCCATCCGTAATATCCCGGAGGGCCGTAACTGCCTCGTTTTGATTCTTTTAATCACTTAAAATGCTCTTTTGATGGCATTTAATTAAAGGCGAGCAATTACCTGCGCTGAAATGAGCAGTATTTGAACGCGTCCATTTACTTGATTAAAGTTAGATGATGAGCGCGAGTGCGAATGTAAAAGAGAGGGAGAATGTGAGATAGAGATAGAGATAGATAGATAGAGAGAGAGAGAGAGGTCAGATAAACCCAGTCAGAGCACTGGAAGAAGTGGAAGGAGCCCCGAGGAATCGGGTGTCTGCGACGAAGCACGCTACAAAAAGCCGCAGGTGAATAAATGACGAAGGGTTGGCATGTCACTCGGATGTCGGTTGAGCTCGGCTGAGTATCGTGTAAAGCTCAACGGGACTCGGGTTCTCGGGTTGGCGTTGACTCTGATTACATCATCGCAAAAAAAAAAAACAAAAAAAAAAAACACACAGACCTCTCCATTTCCCACACACACCCTCATGGCGAAAAAATAAATAAATAAATAAATGTCTAAATGCATGCTCTACAGAGACTTATTGGGCATGCAGTAGTAAAGCGGAGGCCAGGCCGGGACACCTGACCCTGTATGATACACGATCGTCCAATTAGTAGCTGAAACAGTCCTGACCTACATGAACACGAACAGCAGTCGGAAAATTTTACTCAACTCTCTGTCGTCTGCGGATTATCTCTGCCCCCCCCCCCCACCCCCCCATCCGTCCACCCCCTTCCCCCACCTACCTAAAAGCATACATTATTCCTGACTTTAAATCATTTCTTTTTTTACGACTTTCCCAAAGTAGGCAGCTGTGAGACAAACCAAAAAGAAAGCCACCACCAGAGAAGGCAGACGATCGGCCCAAACGCACAGATAACACACAGCTCATAACATGTGCTTTTTTTTATTATTATTATTTATTTATTTATTTTTACTGCAGAGGACCAAGTAGCCAATCAGATCTCAGCGAACCCGTTATCTTCCACGTAGAAGAAGCTTTTTACGATGTTCTGGATCACACGGTGCTGCAGCTTCGCTTATTATATATTATTATTTATTTATTTATTTATTTGACTAAAAATCTAAAACAAAATGTATTTATAAACCTGAAATCATACACCCTTAAATTTGTATGTAATGCCAATGCAACTAGTTTATTGCAAAGTGGTCAAATTGTTGTAGTCATCTTTTTAATTATTATTTGTATAGTATTTTTAACAATTGATTTTTTTTTTTTTACTTTTTTATAAATAATACAATTATAATATACCCATATCCTTATAAGATATAGCCCTGCCAAGATATGTCCTGTTTTTGTTAAACCTCGTTAAAAAGTTTATTATATATAACAACACAGTATATAGATATATATATATATATATATATATATATATATATATATAGCACACACACACACAATATATATATATATATATAGATATATATATATATATATAGATATACATAACATATAAACACATATATGTATTTATATGTTATATGTATTAATATTTGAGATAAGAGACAAGAGAAGAGAGAAAGAAAGATTAGATAGAAACAGAGAGAGAGAGAGAGACGGAAGTGTGTATAACTGTATATTAATGTAGAAGTGCAAAATACGAGATCTGATATATTATATATATATATATATAGAGTATATATATATTTATGATATAATCTATATATATATATATATCTATATATAGTGCATATTATATATATATATATATATATATATATATATATATATATATATATATAGTATATATACATGTATGTATAGACATTCTCTTATATTTTGCATTTCTACATTAATATACACTTATACCACTTCTCTCTCTTTCTCTCTTTCTCTCTTTTATCTGAAATATGAATGATTAGTTTAAAGGCGAACTTCGGGTCACGATCCATTTTTCCCCCACCAGCGAGGCTGGAACTGATCCCATTATTTCATTAAGCAGATCTCTGATTTGTTATAATCAGTGATGTATTGGCAGTTCTTCGCTGCAGGCCTTTCCTTAAGAGTGGAGTCGCCTTCAGCAGCCCGGGGTCAACAAGTCACGGGCCATTTTACAACTCCGACTGACCTCGGGCGACCTTTAGATGAGCACTTTACAAAATGGAGGGCGAGGCAGGAGCACAATGGGAAGTGGATGAGGGGTAAAATTGTGAGATTACTCGGCGAGGACAGTGAACGGCATGCCGGAGGTGTGAGGTCACATGCTTGGAGTTTAAACAGGATCTGGCCAAAGAGATCCTCCCTTGAGAAAATAATGCTATTAATAATAAAAAAGTTCCTCTCTTTTTTATTATTATTATTATTATTATTATTATTATTGATTTTTTTTACATACATTTTTTTTTTTCTGTCCATTTTTTGCTCATCAGCATTAACTGTTTCGCTTCCATTTGAAATTCTTAGCGAAAATACAGGCATCGAGTCGTCCTGGCACCGGTTCTGAAACATTTAATCGTTTTAAGTAGAATAAGGCTCTGGTTTAATAACAGGGCCGGAGGTTAAACTGTGAACAGAGGCTGATTGTGAACCAGTCAACAGACAACATCACTCCAGTGAGAGGCCTCTTTTACAGTCATGGCATACTTTAGTGATAAAAACCATCTAACCCCCTCCACCCAAACCCTTTTGTTTATGCCCCTGAACTCTATATGGAAACAATTAGTACAGACTAAACAAATTAAAAGGTCTAAGAGGCATCGGCAGTCACAGGGCAATTTAAACGCACAGCAAATAAAAGCTTGCGGCAAAACTAGGCTTCGGATTCTCTACTGTAGCGGAGTATTTCATTTTTTTCCCTTTGTTCCAGAAGAGCAAAGACACCTATATTAATTAAAGACATCCACGAATAGGTTTTATTGTTATGCCGTTTGTTTACAAGATGCTGGAAAATGTCAGATTTAGTGTAATGGAACATGAGACTTGGTGGATTAAAGCTTACACACACACACACACACACACACACACACACACACACACACACACCACACCCACATATATATATATATATATATATATATATATATATATATATATATAATATAACATTTGCTTTTTGAAATTAAATATGTCTATCTAGTTATTTTTTTTTTCTCTAAACACATTCACTCACTCACTGTCTCTTTATCATGCAAAAGATGATAAATCCCGAAATGATTATTTAGGGTTTTTTTTATGTGGATTTATTTATATAAAACATTCCATATAATGGAATCAGTAGGATTCTCCGTAATTTATTTCTGTAGGGGTGAAAAATAGGTACAGGACCAATACTAGAAAAACAAACAAAAAAAAACACACCCCCAAACAAAACAGTTTCAAACCCCCCATTTATATATATACATATATATATAGATATATATATGATATATATATATGTGGTGGTGGTGTATAGTGTGTGTGGTGTGTGTGGGTGTGTGTGGGGTGTGTGTGTGGTGTGTGTGTGTGTCTATTAGTTCTGATAAAACCATTTTCATAAAAATAATTATATCTATATATATATATATATATGTTTTATTGTATTATATATTTTTATTACTTACATATACATATGTGTGTGTGTTTTGTACATAATTCCATATTACACATTCAAAACAATTAAAAAGATTAAAATTATTATATGCACATCTTTGCATTGGATTTCTAACGTGCTGCTTACGTCATGACTCGTCCGTCAAATATCTTTAATATCTTTAAAACTCTAAGTTTTATATTATTCGTTGCATGTCAGACAATGGCAGAAATATTTCTTTGCACTTTGTAGATAAACAAGTTACAGAAAGATAGGAATCAAAAAGCCATATAAAAAAACAAAAAGCCATGTGTCATAACATGAAATCAACAGTACAAATAACATCTTATTGTCTTTACATGACTAAAGATGAATAAATAGCACCGATTCTTAGTCAGATTATTAATTTTAATATAATATTTTCTGGCTGCGTATTTATTAGGAAACATATGACTGTGAAGAATTAGCCATAGTTAATCCAATAACTAGGAAAGCGATTATTTGACATTTAATGCTATAATACAACAATATCGGGTTACGGGTTTATTACGGCCAAATTCGACACAGGATTATTTGTATAAGCGCAGGCAAAAAAACAAACAAACAAACAAATAAATAAATCAAATCATCATCAAACCACACGACACTGAAATCGTTTAAAATGTTAAATGCGTTTTCGTCGTCTGCTTTATTACTTACGCTTTATTCCTCTTCCACTCTGTCCTCTCTGTCATTACACACTGACTGCTGGTTCTGTCTGTCGCTCTCTCTCTCTCTCTCTCTCTTTCTCTTTCTCTCTCTCTCTATCTCGCGCTCTCACTCCATCTCACGAGGGTGTTTTGGGTGAAAAACATCTGTATTTAAATTATTCCACTTCCTCGGGCCTGAATAGACTCCCTGCGCTCTAAACAACAACAGGAAGTAGACCATTTTTTGTCCCCGTCCCCCCGTCCCCCCCACACACACACACACACACACCACACACACACACACACACACACACACACACACACCAATCGCTGCACTTAAATAGGCAGGAGAATTTCAAGATACAGACGCTGTAAAACGTAGCCAGTAAACACATAAAACGCTGATGGATGTTAATTACTAATGCGTTTCCCTGATTTGTTTATTCGTTGTTTTTAACGCTGTATCTGTACGAACTATAACATTACTTTTGAAAAAAAAAAAGTACAAAAATGTTTTATCATTGGAAAGGATTCGACTCGAGGGCTTGGAATAAATGCCATGAAAACATTGTTTATTTATTTGTTTGTTTATTTATTCTTTTACATGACGAAGCCACCCAACCATCTAAGAAGCTCCATTTTACAGCTCGCAGTTTGGACAAGAACCACGGTGTAGAGAAATCCGGAGTGAAGTGTGTGTGTGTGTGTGTGTGTGTGTGTGTGTGTGTGTGTGTGTGTGTGTGTGTGTGTGTGTGTACACAAACGTCTCATGGTTCCTCAAACATTGTTAGCCGTGTTCGCTTTATTGTTGATTCATACACAGTTTACACGGTGAAGGAGATCAATAAATCAACAATGTCCAGTGTGGGGAGTTTAATGACAGACAGCAGCACACTTGTAGAAAGAGAGAGCGAGAGAGAGAGAGAAGGAAAGAAAGAAAGAAAGAAAGGAAGAAAGAAAGGGCGAGTGGGAATGAGAGAGAAAGACAAAAGAAAGATATATATATATATATATATATATATAGAGAGAGAGAGAGAGAGAGAGAGAGAGGAGTGAGAGAGAGAAAGAAAAAAGAGCGAGTGAAAGGGGGAACGAGAGAATGAGAGAGAAAAGAAGGAAAGTGAGTGAAAGCAGGAGAGCGAATGTGTGTGTGTGTGTGTGTGAGAGAGAGAGAGATCGAGAGCATGAGAGAGAGAAAGATAGAGCAAGTGAAAGAGGGATTAAGAAAGAAAGAAAGAAAGAAAGCGAGTGAAAGCGGGAGAGAGAATGTGTGTGTATGTGTGTGTCTGTGAGAGAGAAGGTGAGAGAGAGAGAGAGAAAGGGGACAGAGACAATGAGAGAGAGAGAGAGCGAGATAGAAAGATAGATAAAGTGAAAGAGGGAGAGAGAATGAGAGAGAGAGAGAGAGAGAGAGAAAGTTAGGGTAAGAGAAAGAGGGATAGAGAACAGAGAGGAGGGCGGGGGGCGGGGCCAGTGATGCACGTGACATCATAAAATTATCCAGCGTCCGATTCCCGTCGATGTGCTGAGCGTTTAGACATGTCACATGACCCTGCGTCCGAGTTTTACCGTTTCGCAGATTTTTCACGTTTGCTGTTACGTGACGTCATGCGGCAGTCATGTGATCGCGACCGACTCCATCTCACCTACGAGTGGATATGTCACATGTGCATGTCGGGCGAACACGGGGCCGAACAGCGGAGCGTCAAATTTCCCCATTCATTCTCTATGGGGCCGGAATGTCGCGGATTTCCCGAAATTCCGAACGTGTGTGGGGTTCGGGAGGTATATGATGGTGATCCACTCCGGACCCCCTACGAGTGGATTTGACCATATGTGCATGTCGGACGCTCACAGGCCCGAACTGTGAGGCAGGAAATTTCAACCCCATTCATTTTCTATGGGGAAAAATTCCCGCTTTTTGGCCCCGGGTTCGGAATTCCGCGGAATTCCTTATAAAAGTGTTTGACTGTGTTTTTTTCGTTATATTCCTTTTTTTCCCACTGATGTCGTTAGCGGGTTAAAGGTCAGCTGGGTTATGACGGTGCGTTTTATGTGTCAGTCATGTGAAGGAGGTCAGACTGTCACTTCCTCCTTCCATAACGCCGAGCCGAGATCGATGACGCGTCGCCCGATTCATCACACGCTTTCCCCACACGCATAACGCCAATGACATGGCATTTAACACACCGCCCCGATCTGTCATGACCCCCATCACCCCCCTCTCTCTATCTCTCTCTCTCTCTCTCTCTGTCTCTCACCTTCTCTTTTCTCTTTCTCTCACCCTCTCTTTTCTCTTTCTCTCTCAATCTTTCTCTCTCTCCCTCTCTCAGTTCTCCCTCTCCCTCTCTCTTTCTCTCTCTCTCTCATTTCTCTCTCAATCTCACTTCTCTCTCAATCTCAATCCATCTCTCTCTCTCTCTCTCTCTCGCTCTCATTTCTCTCTCAATCTCAATCTTTCTCTCTCCTCTCTCTCCTCTCTCTCTCTCTCTCTCTCTCTCCCTCTCTCATTTCTCTCCAATCTCCCTCTCTTTCTCTCTCTCGCTCTCTCTCTCTCTCTCTCGCTCTGCTCTCTCTCCTTCTCTCTCTCTCCTCTCTCTCTTCTCTCTCTCTCTCTCCTCTCTCTCTCTCTCTCTCTCTCTCTGGTATCTCTCTCATCTCTCTCTCTCTCTCTCTCTCTCCTCTCTCTCTCTCTCTCTCATTTCTCTCTCAATCTCAATCTTTCTCTCTCCTCTCTCTCCCTCTCTCCAGTCTCTCAGCTCTTTTGGCGTTTCAGTTTCGCTCTCCATCTTGGCTCAATTTCTCTTGCTCTCCTCTCCCTCCAGCCTCTCTCTCATTCTATCTCTTCATTTTATCTCTCTCTCATTATTTCTCTCTCTCTCTCTTCTTTCCTCTCATCTCCTCAGAGGGCGAGCTGTCTCTTTTATCCTTCTCAGCGCAAGCTCGCCGAAATACCTCTCTCTCTCTCCCGAGGAGCGCACAGTTGACGCGCGTATAATGAGTTTTCATCTCTTCTAAACTGATTTTCGGCATTTTTCTCTCTCTCTTTCTCTAATTGTCTATCTTCTATCTCTCTATATTTTTCCTATCATGTCTAGCGGAGCTCAAGTTCTCTCCCCCGTATCTCCCGCGCCCGGCTCGCGCGCGATGCTAAAATCTTTGTATTCTCTATCTTTTCTCTTTCTCTCTCTCATTTATCTATTAGTTCTCTCTCTCGCTCGATCTTCGGAGGGATGAGTAGAGATTGATCGCTGACTCTCAGATAAGAGCAAGATGGTCTATTTCATCTCTCCAAGAGATAGCAGCCATAGGAGCGAGAGATCTCTCAGAAGCATCTCAGTTCTCTCTCAATCTCAATCTTTCTCTCTCCTTGTCTCTCTCCCTCTCTCATTTCTCTCTCTCTCATTCTTTCTCTCTCATTTTATCTCTCTCTCATTATTTCTCTCTCTCTCTCTGTCTTTCTCTCTCTCCTCAGAGTCTGTCTCTTTATCCTTCTCTCAGTCGCAATTTTTTCTCTCCTCCTCTCTCTCTCTCTCTCTCTCTCTCTCTCTCTCAATATTTCTTTCTCTCCTTCTCTCTCTCTCAGTCTCTTTCAGTCTCTCTCTCCCTCTCTCAATCTTTCTTCCTTCTCTCTCTCAGTCTGTCTCAGTCTCTCTCTCTCTTCAGTCTCTCTCTCTCTCCTTCTCTCAGATGCACAGTTAAATGCATACTGAAGGTAAACGAGTAAATATGAATATTAAGTTTACCAATGTGGATGTTTTTTTTCCTTCTTTTTTTTCTTTCTTATATGTACTTCAAACTCATATTCATTTATTTATCTCTTCTTTCACAGATCAATATAAATAATTACATATTTAAAATAAATACCTGACTTATTATTATTATTCGGACACATTTTGCGTGAGATGTGGGTATAACGGACGCTAACGCAGTCCAGAAAGGCAACAACATACGTGGGTTAAAAACCTGGACAACGTCTCGGATATCTGGACACTTTCAGTGCTGTATTGGAAGCACATGACAGAACTGATGTATGTTACTATACGTCATGGTCCATTTAGTCTGGATACGAGTAATGCTTTGAAACTTGGTTCTCCTTACAGTCGCATAGTGCACTTTGATTAAATCCCTCATCGGTTTATTTTCCCTGCCATTTCCTGTGTTGAGTAAACGAGACGTTTGAACTCGGACCATAAATTTGCATTACTTTACCAAAACAAAAGGTGCTAAACTTTAGGATTGTATATCGTCAGGAGCCTGTGAAAGTAAATGCATTGTCATTTTAAATGTTACATATATTAAAACTACTTCAAGGTTGGCATACATTATATTGTATGGGCCTGAAAAGTAAGTAAAAAGAATAAGAAGTTACCTCAGGACCTCACAAATTTCTCTTGTGTTTACACAATAATGTACTATTCATAGGCGGCACGGTGGATTAGTGGCTAGCACGTTCGTCTCACACCGCCAGGGTCCGGGTTCGATTCCCGTCTCGGCTATGTGTGTGTGGAGTTTGTGCATGTGCTCCCCGTGCCTCAGGGGGGTTTTCTCTGGGTTCTCCGGTTTCCTCCCCCGGTCCAAAAACATGCACGGTAGGTTGATTGGCAACTTGGAAAATTGTCCCTAGTGTGTGTGTGTGTGTGTGTGTGTGTGTGTGTGTGGTGTGTGTGACCTGTGATGGGTTGGAATTCCATCCAGGGTGTATCCTGCCTTAATGCCCATAGACGCCTGAGATAGGCACAGACTCCCCATGACCCGAGGGAAGATCGGATAAAGTGGTAGAAGATGAATGAATGAATGAATGTACAATTCATGACAATCAAGTCAATTCATTCATTCATTCATCTTCTACCGCTATATCCGATCTTCTCGGGTCACGGGGAGCCTGTGCCTATCTCAGGTGTCTATGGGCATTAAGGCAGGATACACCCTGGATGGAATGCCAACCCATCGCAGGGCACACACACACACACACACACACACACACACACACACACACACACACACACACACACACACAATCACACATTCATACACTAGGGACAATTTTCCAAGGTGCCAATCAACCTACCGTGCATGTTTTTGGACCGGAAGGAAACCGGAGAACCCGGAAAAAAACCCCCCGAGGCACAAGGGATTAACATGCAAACTCCACACACACACATGGCCGAGACGGGAATCGAACCCGGATCCTGGCGGTGTGAGGCGAACGTGCTAACCACTAAGACACCGTGCCCCCTAATCCAGTCAATTTCTACCATAAAAATGAAGGATATGTATATGAAGATAATGCCATAGTGTGTGTAAACAGGGAGGTGGTGTAGCCCAATTGTTAAGGTGTTGGACTCTGGACCAGACGATCATGGGTTCAAACCCCACCACCACCAAGCTGCCACTAGTGGGCCCTTGATCAAGGCCCTTAACCCTCAATTGCTCAGTTGTAAGTCGCTCTTGGTAAGGGCGTCTGCCAAATGATGTAAATGTAAATGTAATGTAAATGTGTAAACACTTTGTTCTTAGCATTCCCGCCTTAGTTTATCAGCCTGGAATCAGGTCATTATCGATGTGTATAACATTTACACTTGCAGATGTTTACAATTGTGTTATTATAAACACACAAATGTTGGATTTTCTGCTGCCGTCATTTCATACAATATTTTTAGATCTCAGCCCACCCTGAAAAAATCCCCTCCACATGCCCACGAGGCGTCCCTACTCCTATTATTCATTCATTCATCTTCTAGCGCTTTATCCGATCTTCCCTCGGGTCACGGGGAGTCTGTGTCTATCTCAGGCGTCTATGGGCATTAAGGCAGGATAACCCCTGGATGGAATGCCAACCCATCACACACACACACACACACACACACACACACACACACACACCACACACATTCATACACTAAGGACAATTTTTCAAGGTGCCAATCAACCTACCGTGCATGTTTTTGGACCGGGGGAGGAAACCGGAGAACCCGGAGAAAAACCCTCTAAGGCACGAGGAGATCATGCAAACTACACACACACATGGCCGAGACGGGAATCGAACCCGGACCCTGGCGGTGTGAGGCGAACGTGCTAACCACTAAGCCACCGTGCCCCCCCTACTCCCATTATTGATGTTCTATAGTTGTCTTGTCTCACTTCCTTGTTTGTCAGCACCTGTTTTGTGCCCCCCCCACCCCCCCAACCCCAAACCATAACTATTTAAGTCCCAAGTTTCCATTACCACAGATTTGTAACTTTGCTAGGTTGTTTTTTGTTTCCTAATTGTTTAACCTGAATGGTTTCCTTTGTACTTGTTGCTGCTTTTGCCGTTTCTCGTCCGTACCTTGAAAGATCTGAAATGATGCAATTTTAGTAATTGTTGACGTTTGTGGGGGGAGGGATTGTTTCTCCCAAAAACAACAATAAGCCTTTGACTTCGCATGTGTCTATGGCAGTGGCTGTGCTACCTTGTTATAGATTTGTTATTGTTGATATTTATTACATTTAGTATTACATTTATTATAATTATTATTAGTATAGTTGTTGTTATTGCTGTTATTATTATTTTTATTATTATTATTATTATTATTATTATTATTATTATTATTATTTTATTTGGTAAATCTTGTCTATAATATACTTTTCTAAATAATAATAACAATTTTCTAAATCATCAAGGTTTTTTTTGGTCAAGCGTGGCTATAATAATAACATAACAATACAAAAATATAATATAAGAATGATCAACAATAACAAATTTAACAAATAATAAGGAGTAATTTTTTTAGGTCAAACTTGGGACTCAATGCAGTAAATATACAGATATAATATAGATATATAGTATATATATAGATACTATATAGATATATGCAATATATATAGATAGACAGAGTAGATATACACACACACACACACACACACACACATATATATCACACACCACACACACACACACACACCACACACACACAAACCACACAAGTATATATATATATATATATATATATATATATATATATATATATATATATATATATGTGTGTGTGTGTGTGTGTGTATATGCTGATGAATGAGGCTCAGTGATGCAGTTTAGCATTTTCACCATTCCTAATTATTTAATTATTTGCGTAATTGGGCTTGTCCACACTTTCAGCACTCCCGGGATGATCTTGGGCCATAAATATTTGAAGATTATTATGATGTGTTATTATAAAAGAGACCGAGGTTGCTGTTAGTCATAAACCCGTTTCCTGCGCCAGCGGCTACTCTGAAATTCCAGGGTTAAGCATTCAGACCCTGTTTTGACTGTCCCTGTTACTCATGCATAAGTCCTACCATATGGCTTATACATAATTACGGATGTAGAACATATGCTGATGGTAACCTCAAAGGGAAAGTAGGAGATCTGGTACAACTTTTTTTTTGAGTTATCTGGAAATGTATACTGACATCCGAATGGTGAAATTATCCAATATGTTTTCCTACATTTGATGTACACATAATATACATAGAGTGTGTTTGTGTGTGTGTGTGTGTGTGTGTGTGTGTGTGTGTGTGTGAAAGAGAGAGAGAGCTTTGATAAAAGCAGTAAATCAGCCTGTTCCCTGACCGGGTGCTGGTGAGGCCTTACTGAGCTTTTGATCCTGTCTGGGATCCATGGCTCAGTGACCACACACACACACACACACACACACACACACACACACACACACACACACACACATTATCTGTGGGCACTGCATAAACACTGAAAACCAGTGTAGGAAAATGACGTGCACTTACACACACACACACACACACACACTTAAACAGGCACACACACACACACAAAGAATGGACAGGAAAACACCTCCCCCAGATATGAATGTGTGTGTGATATCTCCCAGAGAGATGTCTGTTTCTTTCTCATACAAAAATCTCTTATGTATCCTAATGTTTAAAACAATACCCCTGCACAATTATTGATATTGAACAGTCAGGAGATATGAGCTAATCCCCACGTGTAATACTCATCACTGGAGATATTATAAAAGTATGGATATTAATCCTTTTTTTCCCCCCAAATATTTTATAAGAATTTGATGCAAGTAATAAAACCACGAAATGACAAATGAATATGAAATAAAGGGGCACGGTGGCTTAGTGGTTAACACGTTCGCCTCACACCGCCAGGGTCCGGGTTCGATTCCCGTCTCGGTCATGTGTGTGTGGAGTTTGCATGTTCTCCCCGTGCCTCAGGGAGTTTTTCTCCGGGTTCTCCGGTTTCCTCCCCGGTCCAAAAAACATGCACGGTAGGTTGATTGGCACCTTGGAAAATTGTCCCTAGTGTATGAATGTGTGTGTGTGTGTGTGTCGTGTGATGGGTTGGCATTCCATCCAGGGTGTATCCTGCCTTAATGCCCATAGATGCCTGAGATAGGCACAGACTCCCCGTGACCCGAGGGAAGATCGGATAAAGCGCTAGAAGATGAATGAATGAATATGAAATAATTTGAATAAAATATAATACAAAAAACAAATTGAGATTACCCGCTTTTATTTTAGTGACGTGTGCAAAAGCAGCACTATTAGAATCTCTCTTTCGTTTCGGTCAAATTTTCGGCGCGTAACTCGTCCTGCACTTTTTGTCCGATCGTCACGAATCGTACCTCGTATCGTCGTCCCGATGGTGTGAGTCGTGCTGTTATTTTTATAAGGAATCGCTCTGCGGAATTCCGAACCCGGGGCCAAAAAGCGGGAATTTTTTCCCATAGAAAATGAATGGGGTTTAAATTCTGTACCTCACAGTTCGGGCCTGTGAGCGTCCGACATGCACATATGGCAAATCCACTCGTAGGGGGTCCGGAGTGGATCACGATCATATACCTCCCGAACCCCACACATGCTCGGAATTTTGGGAAATTCACGACATTCCGGTCCCATAGAGAATGAATGGGGAAATTTGACGCTGCGCTGTTCGGCCCCGTGTTCGCCCGACATGCACATGTGACATATCCACTCGTAGGTTCGGATCATATGACTGACGCATGGCGTCACGTGGCAGCAAACGTGAAAATTCTCCGAAACTCGGACACAGGGTCATGTGACATGTCTAAACGCTCGGCACATCGACGGGAGTCGGACGCTGGATAATTTGATAATGTCACGTACATCACTATATCGCCCCCACCTCCCAAAAAAATGCAGAAAACGGGCGTTTTTGGTGTCGAAACACTCGTCTCTCTGAACGAGCTAGCATTTCGAAGTCAATATTATATCACCATCACTGCTGTTGATACGTTTCCTATTAAAGCATATCCCTGTATGATTTATGTCTCACGTATGTCTTTGTTTACTAAACAAAACGAAATGAACTCATCTAGCATAGCATGTATTGTTTTTTTTTCTGCTTAAGAGAGTAAACATGCAATACAAAACCTTACCTGAAAACTTTTTTTTCCTTCTTTTAAAAAGTAAAGCTCTTATTTATTTAAAATAAATAAATAAATAAATAAACTAATTCAAATGGAAGCAGAAGGAAGGAAAGTCGTTATTCTCTGTGTGGCTAAGGATGAGATTACATTGGATTAGAGGATTTTTTTGCATTGCAAATGAAAGCTTGCGGAATCAATAAACTCCGTTCAACTCAATATACAAACTAATTAAGCGGTAATATAATCAAGGCGGAATACAGACGATCTTTTAAAGGAAGGGGGGAAAAAAAATCCAATCAAAGCTTTTTTTTTTTTTTTTTTTTTTTATGTTAAAGATAAAATCTGAGCCGATCTCCCTTTGTACAAATGATGACCCGGGCTTTGTGCTACTTTAATAGAGGAGACTTGTCTTAAGAGGTTGCATTCGATGTGCATATTCTAATCAATATGAATTACATAGGCTCTTATCTATGGCATCGTCTCCAGACAGCTAAACTAATTAATGTTTTATCGAGTGTTTTAACTCAATTATTTTACAAAGTCACAGAAAGGCATAGAGCAATGTGCAGCTTTGTGGGATAAAGGCTTGTTTAATTTGAACCGTCCTCCAATAAACATCTAGATTGAACAATGAACATGAATTAAAATTCGTGAATTGGAATTATTGTTTTTATTTATTTATTTTTTATTTATTTTTTTGTTTTTTGTTTTTTGCTCGGCTGTAAGCCATTAAAAAAAAAGTAAATAACAATATAACGGTGGTTTAGTGGTTAGCACGTTCGCCTCACACCGCCAGGGTCGGGGTTCGATTCCCGTCTCGGCCATGTGTGTGTGGAGTTTGTGCATGTTCAGGGGGTTTTTCTCCGGTTTCCTCCCGGTCCAAAAACATGCACGGTAGGTTGATTGGCACCTTGGAAAATTGTCCCTAGTGTATGAATGTGTGTGTGTGTGTGTGTCCTGCGATAGGTTGGCATTCCATCCAGGGTGTATCCTGCCTTAATGTCCACAGATGCCTGAGATAGGCACAGCCTCCCCGTGACCCGAGGGAAGATCGGATAAAGCGCTAGAAGATGAATGAATGAATGAATGAATAATCCTTTATTGGTCACATATACATTACAGCACAATGAAATTCCTGGAGCACAGAGGGTTAAGGGTCTTGCTCAAGGACCCAAGGGCGGCAGCTTGGCCATACCGGGGCTCGAACCCGGATCTTCTGATCAGCAGCCGATCAGCAATTTTGTTTTTGTCGACCAAATGTTTTTATGGATTTCAACGCATGTTTTATATAATTTTTCACAATAAATATAATGACCCATTTTAAAGGCCCATTTTAGGTTCTCTGGCAGTTTAATATCTATTATATATATATATATATATATATATATATATATATATATATATATATAAAGTCTATAATAGCATGTTTTCATAACACGAAAAAAGCCATCATATATATATATATATATATACATATAATATATATATAATAAATGTATTTATTTTTCTTGTATGTGTGTGTGTGTGTGTGTGTGTGTGTGGTGTGTGTTTGCTCAACCCAGTATTTATTGCCGAAATCTCGTTTAACGCTCCAGTACTGTCTGTCAAAACTAAAGTTGGTTGTTTTTGTTTTGGACATTTTTCTTAAAACCCTAAACAATACAGGTAACACTGGATGGATTCCATCTTTGGTGACTTTCCCACTCCGAGACACAAGTGCGATTCTCCAGCTGTGATCCACTTGATCTTCATCACCGTCTGTTCACTTTGAACACATTGAAAACAGGTATGTTTTTCTTATGATACAAAAACATTATTAACCTGCTTATAATGCGGGTAAAGAGCTACTGTTGTATGTGGCGTTATAGACAACGAATCACCTCGAACACCTTATAATCCTCTTCATATATGTTTCACAAATTATGGAACGTCTTCAGACTTTTCTCGTCCCTGATTCGTGTTAACATCCACAACATGTGTGTGTGTGTGTGTGTGTGTCCTAATGCTAATTCCCCTATGTGTTCTAATGCTAATGTCTGTGTTTGTGTGTGTTCCTGTGCATCTCCGCATTCAGCTGGCTGTGTGTGCGTGTGTATGTGTGTGTGTGTGTGTGTGTGTGTGTGTGTGTGTGTGTGTGTGTGTGTGTGTGTGTGTGTGTGTCACTCGGCTGTGTCTAATGCTCTCTGACAGCAGCAGCAGATCTCTTTCAGCGGACATTTGATATGTGGCATGAATGTGGCGATGCTCAATAGCCTTATTAATGACGCTTATCACTCCAGCCAAATCCCTCCCTCACACACCAAGCAGTTCTCCAGAGGCTTTCTAAACACACACACACACACACACACACACACACACACACACACACACACACACACACACACACACACACACACACCCACACACAGAGTTAAACATAATTTAGTTTTTTTTTCATTTTATTAGTTAACATTTTAATATTACAAATTGTTTACATATCCAAATAATTACTTATAATATATATATAATATATATATATATATATATATATATATATATATATAATATATCTATATATGTGTGTGTGTGTGTGTGTGTGTGTGTGTGTGTACGTATATATTATCAATATATTGTGTATATCCTATGTACTTATAATCACTACTTATATATATATATATATATATATATATATATATATATATATAAAACTATTTTTTATTCCTTTTATTTATTTAACTATTAACTATATTTTCTTTACATGTTTCTATTTGCCATTTGTCATTCCATCTGCCGTTTGTCACTCCCTCATGTTAACAACACGTTGGTGTTTTACCTTTATTAATAAGTTTGATGCACGGTAGGTTGATTGGCACATCGGAAAATTGTCCCTAGTGGTATGAATGTGTGTGTGTGTGTGTGTGTGTCCTGCGATGGGTTGGCATTCCATCCAGGGTGTATCCTGCCTTAATGCCCATAGACGCCTGAGATAGACACAGACTCCCCATGACCCGAGGGAAGATCGGAAAAAGCGGTACACGATGACGATGAACGATGAATGAATGAATGATCGCTTCATTAGCTAGCTAATAGCTTATATACACTGCCTTAGTCTTGTACTTCTTACAGTTGCAATATATATATATATATATATATATATATATATATATATATATATATATATATATATATATATATATATATATATATGTCCGGGCACGGTGGTTTAGTGGTTAGCACGTTCACCTCACACCTCCAGGGTCCGGGTTTGATTCCCGTCTCGGCCATGTGTGTGTGGAGTTTGTCCGTGCCTCAGGGAGTTTTTCTCCGGGTTCTCCGGTTTCCTCCCCCGGTCCAAAAACATGCACGGTAGGTTGATTGGCACCTTGGAAAATTGTCTCTAGTGTATGAATGTGTATTTGATTGTGAGTGTGTGTGTCGTGTGTGTCGTGTGTGTGTGTCCTGTACATACATACATACATACAAACTTTATTTGGCCATAATATGTTGTTGTGTATTTTTTGTTTATCATGTAAAAGACTGTGTGTATGTGTTCGCATGTCCCATTATGTGGTAATTCCAGCATTGCGGCTTAACATGAAATACAAAATATAACATGAAAGACTTAAAAGTCACAGTTGGGTGTAGAATATTAATTATTTGTTGTTTTTTTTAAACGAAACGATTCACAAAAATGAGTGAATTTGATGCTTTAACTCTTATTTAAAGTGAAGATTTTATGACATTCAAATAATCGAAGCGTAACACATTTGATCTCCACATAACGATAAATGACTAAAGATAGAGTTTAGAGTTTTTTTTATCCGGTTTAAGCTGATTTCGAGAAATTGTAAGTAATTTCTAATTCCATCAAACCTGGAGTGAAATGAAGTTCCTGACATTCTGCATATTTGCCTAAGGACTTGCAGTTTGCCAAGTGTGTGTGTGTGTTGTGTGTGTGTTGTGTGTGTGTTGTGTAAGGTCTGAGGTGTCATGTGGCAGCTGTACAGGATGCCAGTCCCCCGACACTGAAAGGTGTCAACACCACTCCTACATTTAAAATTCAGATTTCTGATCTGGTGCGTATGTCGATACTGGAGTCCCATCCGTACTGCGAGACTGTCCCCCCCCGTCTCCCCACAATCTGTTCATTCTCATAAGGCCATTGTTAGACCTTTCTCTCTCTCTATCTCTCTCTCTTAAACACACATCATCCGTGTGTCTCTCACTCTAATACCAGGCGTCTCTGTCATTAGAGCTCAATCAAAATTTATTTATTTTTGTTTGTTTTTAAATATCTAATTATCAGATAAATGCGATGAATTATATGACATTAAAGGAAAGAATAAAAACCCTGTGTATGTATATATGTATAATCAGTAAAATGTGATTTTCTGAAAGGGTTAAGCAGTTGCTTTATGATTATTAAACATGTTGATCTAAACAAATAATGTTACATTACATACATTTTTAAGTTGTTGTTGTTGTTTTTGTTGTATCGATATTTAGTATTTTCAGTATTTACAGTATTTAGCAGACTCCCTTATCCAGGGCGACGTACAAGTTCATATAGGGTAGATACAAACTTAAGTACACAATAAGCATAGACAGTTGAGTTTGTTTTTTTATTTATTTATTTATTTGTTTGTTTGGTTTTTTTTGTTTTGTTTGTTTAATTATTTTATGTATTTATTTTTTAATTTTAATGCATTTAATTTTATTTTATTTTGTATTTTATTTATTTATTTATTTATTTATTATATTTTAATTAATAAAACACTTATTTAGTTGTTTTACATTTTGACATCAAATCACCAACCAAAGAACCCTATTGTGATGTTTTGTTTATTTATTTTTTTCTGAAAAACAAAATCATTCAAAAAAATTGTATTTGAATTGGAAAGCTAACTAACTACTTTTTTCGTTTTAATAATAATCAATAATCAATAAATCAATAAACAATAATCACATACTATATATATATATATATATATATATATATATATATATATATATATATATATATATATATTCATATATATATATATATATATATTCATTCATTCAATCATCTTCTAAAAAAAAACCTTCTTTCTCTATCTTCTACTAATAATCTTCTACCTTCTACTTCTATCTAAATCATCTTCTAACCTCGACCGCTTTATCCGATCTTCCCTCGGGTCACGGGGAGCCTGTGCCTATCTCAGGCGTCTATGGGCATTAAGGCAGGATACACCCTGGATGGAATGCCAACCCATCGCAGGACACACACACACACACACACACACATTCACACACACATTCATACACTAGGGACAATTTTCCAAGGTGCCAATCAACCTATCATGCATGTTTTTGGACCAGGGGGAAACCGGAGAACCCGGAGAAAAACCCCCTGAGGCACGGGGAGAACATGCAAACTCCACACACACATGGCCGAGACGGGAATCGAACCCGGATCCTGGCGGTGTGAGGCGAACGTGCTAACCACTACGCCACCGTGCCCCCTCTATATATATATATATATATATATATATATATATATTTATTTATTTTTTTTCAAGTTTTAAAGTTTCAAGACTTCATTACAGACATCGTAACAATTCTCAAATGAAATAAACAGGCAAACATTTTAAAAATAAATATAAAAAAAAAATTTTAATATAGTTTATATAATTTACTATAATGAACAATTCTTGTATGTTAGTCTTAGTCCATTTTTTTTTACAATTTTTAAATATTTTAATAAAATAAAATAAATAAAATAATCATTCGAATATTGAACCGAGTCATATAAAGTGTTGACAGCACTTATTTGTTTACTTGACAGAGATGTTTCCTAAAACAACCCCTAAATAGTGACAGAATTTCCGCTTATTATCCAATAAGGTATATATTGTATTTTTTTCTATTTAATCAGCCATATTTTTAAAACCTGATGCTGTAAACGTTTCCCAGACGCTGATCAGATCCAGCTTTGGTTGAACTATTTTTAGGACTTGTTTCATGCTAAGCTGTTGTTAGTGTGTACTCGTGGTGGTGTAATAAAAAAAAGAAGAAAAAAAAGAAAAGAAAAAAAGAAAAGAAAAGTTAATCTCTTGTAAAGCGCCCGGAGCTGTTAGACGCCGACATAACCGTGTATTTTAAAACATCTGCCTCCTTTAAACTCTTATTATAAAGTTGTTGTTTTTTTCTTCACGTTATTATGAATGAGATGGAGATGGTTTGTCATTTGACGATCCACAGATAGCACTCGTGGAGAGAAACGAGTGAATGCAGATACTGAACTGTGAGCTTGCTGTGGCTTTTGTAACAGAACCATGTTTTTGTTTGTGTCACTGCAGGGTATATGATTAACTCCCATTAGAGTGAGACGACATCGCCGACGGATTACACCGACATGTAGGTGGCCCAGACTGAAGGAAATGAAAAACAAAAACAATAAAAAACAAGATCAGTATTACACAAGTTCTCCTAATAGTCTTTCAATTAGGGCTGTTAAAATATTTGATCGCACATTTTCAATCTACACAACATAAGTTGTGTAGATGTTGTGTGGTGCTGGATGGAGGTTGACACTGTGTGCTCTGTGGGAAGTTGTGTAGATGTGGTGTTGGATGGAGGTCGACACTGTGTGCTCTGTGGGAAGTTGTGTAGATGTTGTGTGGTGTTGGATGGAGGTCGACACTGTGTGCTCTGTGGGAAGATGTGTAGATGTTGTGTTGTGTTGGATGGAGGTCGACACTGTGTGCTCTGTGGGAAGTTGTGTAGATGTTGTGTGGTGTTGGATGGAGGTCGACACTGTGTGCTCTGTGGGAAGTTGTGTAGATGTTGTGTGGTGTTGGATGGAGGTCAACACTGTGTGCTCTGTGGTAAGTTGTGTAGATGTTGTGTTGGATGGAGGTCGACACTGTGTGCGCTGGGGGAAGTTGTGTAGATGTTCGTGGTGTTGGATGGAGGTCTGGGGGAAGTTGTGTAGATGTTTGTGTTGTGTTGGATGGAGGTCGACACTGTGTGCTCTGTGGGAAGTTGTGTAGATGTTGTGTGGTGTTGGATAGAGGTCGACACTGTGTGCTCTGTGGGAAGTTGTGTAGATGTTGTGTGGTGTTGGATAGAGGTCGACACTGTGTGCTCTGTGGGAAGTTGTGTAGATGTTGTGTGGTGTTGGATAGGAGGTCGACACTGTGTGCTCTGTGGGAAGTTGTGTAGATGTTGTGTGGTGTTGGATGGAGGTCGACACTGTGTGCTCTGTGGGAAGTTGTGTAGATGTTGTGTGGTGTTGGATGGAGGTCGACACTGTGTGCTCTGTGGGAAGTTGTGTAGATGTTGTGTTGGTGTTGGATGGAGGTCGACACTGTGTGCTCTGTGGGAAGTTGTGTAGATGTTGTGTTGGTGTTGGATGGAGGTCGACACTGTGTGCTCTGTGGGAAGTTGTGTAGATGTTGTGTGGTGTTGGTTGTGTGGTGTTGGATGGAGGTCGACACTGTGTGCTCTGTGGGAAGTTGTGTAGATGTTGTGTGGTGTTGGATGGAGGTCGACACTGTGTGCTGCTGTGGGGAAGTTGTGTAGGTGTTGTGTTGGTGTTGGATGGAGGTCGGCACTGTGTGCGCTGGGGGAAGTTGTGTAGATGTTTGTGTTGTGTTGGATGGAGGTCGACACTGTGTGCTCTGTGGGAAGTTGTGTAGATGTTGTGTGGTGTTGGATAGAGGTCGACACTGTGTGCTCTGTGGGAAGTTGTGTAGATGTTGTGTGGTGTTGGATGGAGGTCGACACTGTGTGCTCTGTGGGGAAGTTGTGTAGATGTTGTGTGGTGTTGGATGGAGGTCGACACTGTGTGCGCTGGGGGAAGTTGTGTAGATGTTTGTGTGGTGTGTTGGATGGAGGTTGACACTGTGTGCTCTGTGGGAAGTTGTGTAGATGTTGTGTTGGATGGAGGTCGACACTGTGTGCTCTGTGGGAAGTTGTGTAGATGTTGTGTGGTGTTGGATGGAGGTCGACACTGTGTGCTCTGTGGGAAGTTGTGTAGATGTTGTGTGGTGTTGGATAGGAGGTCGACACTGTGTGCTCTGTGGGAAGTTGTGTAGATGTTGTGTGGTGTTGGATGGAGGTCGACACTGTGTGCTCTGTGGGAAGTTGTGTAGATGTTGTGTGGTGTTGGATGGAGGTCGACACTGTGTGCTCTGTGGGAAGTTGTGTAGATGTTGTGTGGTGTTGGATGGAGGTCGACACTGTGTGCTCTGTGGGAAGTTGTGTAGATGTTGTGTTGGTGTTGGATGGAGGTCGACACTGTGTGCGCTGGGGGAAGTTGTGTAGATGTTCGTGTTGTGTTGGATGGAGGTCGACACTGTGTGCTCTGTGGGGAAGTTGTGTAGATGTTGTGTGGTGTTGGATGGAGGTCGACACTGTGTGCTCTGGGGGAAGTTGTGTAGATGTTGTGTTGGTGTTGGATGGAGGTCGACACTGTGTGCTCTGTGGGAAGTTGTGTAGATGTTGTGTGGTGTTGGATGGAGGTCGACACTGTGTGCTCTGTGGGGAAGTTGTGTAGATGTTGTGTGGTGTTGGATGGAGGTCGACACTGTGTGCGCTGGGGGAAGTTGTGTAGATGTTGTGTTGGTGTTGGATGGAGGTCGACACTGTGTGCGCTGGGGGAAGTTGTGTAGATGTTTGTGTTGGTGTTGGATGGAGGTCGACACTGTGTGCTCTGTGGGAAGTTGTGTAGATGTTGTGTGGTGTTGGATGGAGGTGGAGGTCGACACTGTGTGCTCTGTGGGAAGTTGTGTAGATGTTGTGTGGTGTTGGATGGAGGTCGACACTGTGTGCTCTGTGGGAAGTTGTGTAGATGTTGTGTGGTGTTGGATGGAGGTCGACACTGTGTGCTCTGTGGGAAGTTGTGTAGATGTTGTGTGGTGTTGGATGGAGGTCGACACTGTGTGCTCTGTGGGAAAGTTGTGTAGATGTTGTGTGGTGTTGGATGGAGGTTTGGATAGAAATCGACACTGTGTGCTCTGTGGAAAGTTGTGTAGATGTTGTGTGGTGTTGGATAGAGGTCGACACTGTGTGCTCTGTGGGAAGTTGTGTAGATGTTGTGTGGTGTTGGATGGAGGTCGACACTGTGTGCTCTGTGGGAAGTTGTGTAGATGTTGTGTGGTGTTGGATGGAGGTCGACACTGTGTGTGGGAAGTTGTGTAGATGTTGTTTGGTGTTGGATGGAGGTCGCTGGGGGAAGTTGTGTAGATGTTTGTGTTGTGTTGGATGGAGGTCGACACTGTGTGCTCTGTGGGAAGTTGTGTAGATGTTGTGTGGTGTTGGATGGAGGTCGACACTGTGTGCTCTGTGGGAAGTTGTGTAGATGTTGTGTGGTGTTGGATGGAGGTCGACACTGTGTGCTGTTTTGTGGTGTGGAAGTCTGTGGCTCTGGGGGAAGTTATTTTTTTAGTAGTGTATTTGTTTAGTAGTGTAAAATATGGGACGTGGCTCCTTTAAGAATTGTGTTCCGGTTGCTTTTCCATATAAACTGGTGATACGGTGTTTAGGTTATACGGAAGCGCTTTATTGCGTTCAGTAAAAATGTGCTTTATTGCGTAATACGGATTTGGGAATGCGATGCGCTTGCGTAAGGTTCCGTACGGTCATATACGCTAATATAGTGGGCCCTTGAGCAAGGCCCTTACAGCTCAAATTTGCGCAGTTGTAAGTCGCTCTGGATAATGGCGTCTTCCAAATGGCGTAAATGAAATGCAAGTTTATTCTTTTTTTTCGTTCATTCGTTGACACGACGCAGAGTGAAGGAGCAGATCACTCACATAGTAACGCACACTGCGTTATAACGCCTTAATAACATTAGCGCCGTTAAAGTGAATTTGCACAACCCTCATTTGAAATAAAGACTGCCACACAGGACAACAAGGCTCAACAATGAGTATAAAAAAGTGTATACTTCCTGGTTCTGAATTCAAGTAGATATAGAAAGTGTTACTCTCTTTTTTTTCCCCGAACAGAACTCCGTATGAGAATCCCGTATCTTTCCTGCTGGTTAATTACAGCCGAGCCGCGAGTGAATGGAGAGAGAGATAATGAAGCAGCTCTTGTGATGTGCCCTCGTGTACGGGCCCTCACAAACGCTTTCAAACTGTATGATTCATTAGTGCCTATCATGAAGAAAAAGAGGGGGGATAAAAATGAAGTGATAGAAGCCTTCAGGAAAGTTGGACTTAGTCTGATTGTTGAATGTGTATAATTAGCCCCCGGGGGGGAAAAAATGTAGTCTGTGAGGGTCCTTAAAGAAAAAAGAAAAACATCTCCGCACATAGGGATTAGTGAGAACCATTATCTAAAGTGAAGGGGATACATATATTTTGTGTATCAGGAGTATATATATATATATATATATATATATATATATATATATATATATATATATACATTCATTCATTCATTCATTCATTTCATCTTCTACCGATTTATCCGATCTTCCCTCGGGTCACGGGGAGTCTGTGTCTATCTCAGGAGTCTATGGGCATTAAGGCAGGATACACCCTGGATGGAATGCCAGCCCATCGCAGGACACACACACACACACACACACACACACAACACACACACACATTCATACACTAGGGACAATTTTCCAAGGTGCCAATCAATCATACCGTGCATGTTTTTGGACCGGGGGAGGAAACCGGAGAACCCGTGAAAAAACCCTCCTGAGGCACGGGGAGAACATGCACAAACTCCACACACACATGGCCGAGGCGGGAATCGAACCCAGACCCTGGCAGGTGTGAGGCGAACATATAAAATGGAATGAATTTTTCCCTTTAACGTTTGGGTATGAAAGGGGACGGTGGCTTATTGGTTAGCAAGTTCGTCTCACACCGCCAGGGTCCGGGTTCGATTCCCGTCTCGGCCATGTGTGTGTGTGGAGTTTGTGCATGTTCTCCCCCTTCCCGTGCCTCAGGGGGTTTTTCTCCGGGTTCTCCGGTTTCCTCCCCCGGTCCAAAAACATGCACGGTAGGTTGATTGGCACCTTGGGAAAACTGTCCCTAGTGTATGAATGTGTGTGTGTGTGTGTGTGTGTGTGTGTGTGTGTGTGTGTGTGCCCTGCGATGGGTTGGTATTCCATCCAGGGTGTATCCTGCCTTAATGCCCATAGACTCCTGAGATAGACACAGGCTCCCCGTGACCCGAGGGAAGATCGGATAAAGCGGTAGAAGATGAATGAATGAATGAATGTTTGGGTATGAGAGTGAGTGTATGAACAGCTCCATGAAGATATACCTTACATGTGTTGGACATGAAGATCTTGTGTGGCTGGATACGGAGCGCTGACCTCGGTCCTATTCAATACTTTTGGAAACAATTGAAACACTGACTGCACCCCTCCCCTCACTCCCCCCCCCCTCCCTGCCACATTCTTCCTCTAAACCCTGACATTATTAACACCCATGTTGCTGAATGAGCACAAATGGCCACACGCAAATTCCGAAATCTAGCGGAACAACCAGAAAAGAGATAATTATTCCGACATCATTCATTCATTCATTATTCATTCTTCTGTGGGGTCATCTTCTACCGCTTTATCCGAATCGATCTTCCCTCGGGTCACGGGGAGTCTGTGCCTATCTCAGGAGGGCGTCTATGGGCATTAAGGCAGGATACACCCTGGATGGAATGCCAACCCATCACACGACACACACACACACACACACACATTCATACACTAGTGACAATTTTCCAAGGTGCCAATCAACCTACCGTGCATGTTTTTGGACCGGGGGAGGAAACCGGAGAACCCAGAGAAAAAAACCCCTGAAGGCACGGGGAGAACATGCACAAACTCCACACACACACATGGCCGAGACGGGAATCGAACCCGGACCCTGGCGGTGTGAGGCGAACGTGCTAACCACTAAGACCACTGTGCCCCTTATTCCAACATCAAATGTTCAAAAAGCACATTTGAATACATTTATCCATTACGGAGTTTTTTTATTACAAAATGTAAGTGAAATTGTGACTTGATGCCTTGATTTTTATGATGTTTGGTTATTGTTCAGAACACATGGTTTAAACCAGGCATATCCAAAGTCCGGCCAAATTTCCCCACAGCACGTCATCTCCGTCGAAAAATCAATAATATGCGGCCCATCGGCACTGTTTACCAACAGTATAAATATACAAGAATACAAAAAAAAGCTATTTTAAATTTCACCAGAAGACCTCTCGCGTAAAGCTCAGAGAAGAAGGATGCAAAGCTATAAAATTCCACTGTGTTCATCAATTAAGGCAAAATAAAATAACATTTTATCGTTTTTATCCGCCCTCGTTTTGTACTTCAGAATAAGATCAATGTTAGTGTTTGTTTTCCTGTTGACAGGATTTATTATTAATAATAATAATAATAATAATAATAATAATAATCAAGGGGCACGGTGGTTTAGTGATTAGCACGTTCGCCTCACACCGCCAGGGTCCGGGTTCGATTCCCGTCTCGGTCGTGTGTGTGTGGAGTTTGCATGTTCTCCCCGTGTCTCAGGGGGTTTTTCTCCGGGTTCTCCGGTTTCCTCCCGGTCCAAAAACATGCACGGTAGGTTGATTGGCACCTTGGAAAATTGTCCCTAGTGTGTGAATGTGTGTGTGTGTGTGTGTGTGTGTGTGTGCCCTGCGATGGGTTGGCATTCCATCCAGGGTGTATCCTGCCTTAATGCCCATAGACGCCTGAGATAGACACAGACACCCCGTGACCCGAGGGAAGATCGGATAAAGCGGTAGAAGATGAATGAATGAATGAATAATAATAATATCCTTTATTGGTCACATATACATTACAGCACAGTGAAATTATTTCTTCGCATATCCCAGCTTGTTGTTGGTATTTGGGGTCAGAGTACAGAGTCAGCCATGATACGGCGCCCCCTGGAGCACAGAGGGTTAAGGGTCTTGCTCAAGGACACAAGGGCGGCAGCTTGGCCATACCGGGGCTCGAACCTTATTTGTTTTATGAGAAAAGTCCATTTGCAATAAAAATTATTAATTTGTTAATTTACATTTAATTTTAATGTTTAATGTTTAATGTCCCCAACATAGCTTCACCTCACCACATCTGGCCCTCTTTACAAAAAGTTTGTACACCCCTGGTTTAAACTGAATATATATTTTTGTCATTTCTTCCTTTTTTTAATTAAAAAAAAAATTTTGTTTATTTGTTTTTTTGTTTGTGAACAGGAATTACAGAGGTGTGAAACAAAGTCAATATGAATCAATACTTCCACCTTATCATCAGGACACACACATATGCATGCTCATGTTTATTGTTATTTTGTTTTTTAAAAAGTTATGAAAGATGAATAAAAGAAATAAATACTTCCCAATTGATTTATTTATAATATGCAGATTTTGGCGTTTAAAATATGATGCTTTTATTTGATAAATTGTTTCATGGCTATCATTTTCATCTATTTAGAATACTTACTTTTTAACTATATTGAGTATATTTACTATATGGAAAGGATTATATTTTTACTTTTATAAATACAATAATCAAATAATGTAAAAAAAATTATATATATATATATATATATATATATATATATATATATATATATTCTACTCATGTTTGAAGTTTTAACTGTTAAAAATGTTGATGTGATTAAAAAAAAAATTTAAAAAATTAATAAAAAAAAACAAAAACAAAAAATGCCATAAATTCCCTATCATATTACTTATCATAAATAAACTTATTTATATTATTTATATTACTTATTTAGATCCTACATCATCAAAACATGTTAGTCTTTTTTTTTAGCAAAGTATTCACATGTTTGATGATGTAGGGTGTAGATTATAATGTTTTTATTTCTGATAAAAGCAGTGTTTATGATAAGTAATATGATAAGGAATTTATGGGAATTTGTTTTGGGGTTTTTTTTTTTTTAATTGATTTTTTAAAAATGTTTTTTTTTTTTTTTTTAATCACATCAACATTTTTAACAGTTTAAAACTTTGAACATGAGTATAATATATATATATATATATATATATATATATTTTTTTTGTTGTTTGTTTGTTTTTTTTTTTGTTTTTTTTTTATTATTATTTGATTATTTTATTTATAAAAGTAAAAATATAATCCTTTCCATACAGTAAATATACTCAATATAGTACTCAAAAAGTAACTATTCTAAATAACTATGCTAAAAAAAAACTATTATCAGCTTTTAAAAAAATGGTATAAACTAAGTTACGGTAAAGTTGTTTTCTTCCTATTGCTTCAAGTTTTCCTGTTGATTTTGTCAAATTCTATTGTAATTTTAATTTTTTTTTTTAATTATGACTAACCTTTAAAACCCATAGGGGGGATGCAAACTTTTGCACACCAATCTATGCGCTTGTGAAAAAAAAAAAGGTCCTTTCATGACAACAATTCCTTTTGCGTGTGCTTTCATTCACCTTTCATACTCAATAGATTTTCTCTCTCTCTCTCTCCTCTCTCTCTCAGCGACATCTTTCGCTCCCCAAAAAATGGCATCAAAAAATAAAAAATGGCTCACGATCAGGAAGCAAAGAAAACCCAAATAAAAGAAGACTCATCTCAAGAAACAGATAAAAAAAAAGAAAATCGCTCCCTTTTGAAAAAAAGGTCAACTCATCTCTCTCTCTCTCTCTCTCTGTTTGTCTTTTTTTCGAGAATAAAAAAAAAGACGAAGAAGAAAAAGCAGAAGAAAAGGTTGGTTTATTCAGAGCGCTGAATATAACCATGCACAGCCTTTCTGGGCTGAAATTCACGCTTCAGCTCTCACCGATAAAAGGGCCGAGGCTGGACGAGTCGGCTCTCCGTGAGGGGCCCTATTGAGAGCGAGCTCCGTTTCATACAGTGCCACTTACAAGTGAATGTTTTCATTAATAGCGCTGAACGCATTAACCCCAGGCACCACCCAATTACTCTGAATCAGAGAGCAATACGAGGCCGGGGACGCAATCTCGAAATGTTTGTCATGCAATACCGAGGGGCAGATAGAGAGAGAGAGAGAGAGAGAGAGACAGAGGGATGGAACGCTCGAATGAATGGATGAATGAATGAATTGGAAATGAGGAAAGGGATTCCTTTATTTAATTAACATGTGATTACAGTTAGTGACAGAATTTCGTTTTTCAATGCCGCCCCCCCCCCCTTTTTTTTTCTTTTTTTTTTTTTCTAATCTTCTATCTATCTATCTATTTATTTATTTATTTTTCAAACGACGGCGATTTTCCCATCCAGGTTCATTTTGGTGGAAACCTGAGAAATAAAACATGTGATCTTGTCTCATAATGGCTTCTTTTTTCTCTTTCTTTTTTTTTTCTTTCTTTTTTTTTTTACATCTATCTATCTATCTATCTATCTATCTATCTATCTATCTATCTATCTATCTATCTATCTATCTATCTATCTATCTATCTATCTATCTATCTATCTATCTATCTATCTATCTATCTATCTATCTATCTATCTATCTATTTATTTATTTATTTATTTTTCAAACGACGGCGATTTTCCCATCCAGGTTCATTTTGGTGGAAACCTGAGAAATAAAACATGTGATCTTGTCTCATAATGGCTTCTTTTTTTTTCTTTCTTTTTTTCTTCTTTTCAATTCCCTTACAATCTATCCCAGGAAAATAAATCTCTTGCATCTCCATTCATATTTAATTACAACCTCCTGACATCGTTAAGCGAGTAAAGTTACAGAAATGTAGATCGCTGGCTAGAATTACATTAATATATCTTGTGGAACTAAACAATGATCGGCGGCAGCTCATAAACGGACCTAAAGGGACTCCTGGATCGTGTGTATGGCGTATGTGCATCACGCTCGTATGTGCATTCAGCGATGCTGAAGATGGCGGCTCGGCGAGCTGATAGCATGGAGGAATTTGAGTTATGTGGACAGGAGGATAGATTATCATGACAGATAAGCTTACCTGGGTCAGGCCTGCTGTCTCTATGACCAGGTAGGATGACACCTGGATCTCCATGTCCCAATAGATGTATGACACTGATTAAAATGTACTGCGAACCTCAGCATGGTAAAATTCATCTTGCGTAAGATTACCAAACTAATCGGGGTTTTTTTTATTTTGTTTATTTGTTTTGTTTGTTTTTTTTGTAAAATGCTGTAGAGATAAACTTATATAAGTTAATATAGAGATAAACTATATATATATATATATAATAGGATACCTTAATACTCAATAAGATACCTTATTCTTCGTTTTTTTTCTTTTGATTATATATATATATATATATATATATATATATATATATATATATATATATATATATATATATATATGTCATTTTAAAACACTTTATTTGATATATTATCTTGTGGATATTATTTTTGATCTATTTAACGTAGTTTATTTTTTTAACTATATTGTGTATATTTATATCTTCTACTCGTGGTAAACGTTTTAACTCTTAAAACAAAACACCACCACAGACCCACTTTATTTTGGCATTGATATGTTGTTAGTCATTTTTTTTCCCCCACATTTTCATTTATATTGTTTATATAAAAAAAAAAAATATGTGCATATGTGTATATATATATATATATATATATATATATATATATATATATATATATATATATATATATATAACAAAGAATAAGGTATATCTTATCGATTATCTTATCTTCCAAAAACAACAACAAAATAAAACTCACACAAGCCTGGATATGTGAATTTCACTGTGACTAAGAAAGACTATTGTATTCTATTATATGTGTTGTAGAGAGTTTTTATTTATGTTCTTATATCTGTACTTGGTGTTGATCAAATTTAATATATATTAATCAGTATTTTGTTTTTTACACACACACACACACACACACACACACACACACACACACACACACACACACACACACACACACACACACACACGTCTATCTGGACATAAATCCAAATTGCCTAGTAGCATCAATGGTGCCATATCTCTCTCTCTCTCTCTCTCTCTCTCTCTCTCTCTCTCTCTCTCTCTCTATCTATCTATATACCTGCCCATTTATTTCTCTCTTTCTCTTTCTGACTCTCTCCATATATCTATATCTGCCCATTTCTATCTCTCTCTCTCTCTCTCTCTCTCTCTCTCTTTCTTTCTTTCTCTCTCCATCTATCTATATGTCTTCCAATTTCGTTCTTTCTTTCTTTCTTTCTTTCTTTCTTTCTTTCTTTCTTTCTTTCTTTCTTATCTTTTCTCTCTTTCTCCTCTTCCATCTATCTATATGTCTTCCCAATTTCTTTCTTTCTTTTGTTTCTTTTGTTTTTCTTCTTTCTTTTTCTTTTGTTCTTTCTTCTTTTGCTTAGTGTCTATTGTTTGGTTTCACACCTTATCACAACAGTGTTTGTTTGTTTGTTTGCTTGCTTAAGTATAAGTCTATCTATCTATCTATCTATCTAGCTATCTATCTATCTATCTATCTATCTATCTATCTGTCTGTCTGTCTGTCTGTCTGTCTGTCTGTCTGTCTGTCACACAGAAACCCTTCCCCCCCTTTTTCCCCTCATATTTTTTGGTCCACACTTCCGCAGCACACACTCCGTTACTCACTCCTCTCAGATAACCAAATCCCCGATCAGATCTAATTTTACAACACAATCAAAATGTTTATGTAATGTTTCAGAAGCCTCACACCTCAAACACACACACACACACACACACACACACACACACACACACAACACACACACACACACACACACACACACACACACACACAGCGCGGCAGTTATGAAGTCCAGCTGTAACTAACGCTGGTTAGGACTTTATCAATAACCGGTGACATTGAATATGCTCAAGTCAGCGCCGCTATAAAGCATATGCAGCGCAGTCAATCCCATCTGCTGTTTTTACTGCATACAGATTGATTATGTGATAAAGGAGGCGAGCTTTTAACGAGGGTTAACGCCAAAAGGCAGATCCGGTCTGTAAGCCTCACGCTATATGCTTCATAAACACAGATTAAAAACTCCAGCGCACTGAACATTACTCCGGCTCGGAAACCAACAGACAAATGGATTTTTTAACTCAACAGCAGCTTTTATATGCTTAAAGCAACACAAGGAAACGCGTGAAATATGTTTATACTGGAATACTCGTGAAGGCTTTGCTGGGTTGCGCTGGTTATCCGTGACTTTCTCCGGCGAGGTTAACAGTCGTCGGGTCGTTACTGACATCGCACGTTATTTCTAGCCAGTGTTGGGGAGTAACTAGTGACATCATTTCATTACAATATAAAAGTAAAACCTTACAAATCAGTTACCGAGAGGAAACAAACAAAAAACGTGCAATTAAATTAGTTACTTTTGACTCCGCCTCCTCCCCCCCCCCAGTCGAAACGGACAGACTAAAGAACTTAAACCCAAAAGTGAATTTACATTTACATTTACGGCATTTGGCAGACGCCCTTATCCAGAGCGACTTACAACTGAGCAATTGAGGGTTAAGGGCCTTGCTCAAGGGCCCACTAGTGGTAGTTTAGTGGTGGTGTGGGTTTTGAACCTGCAATCTTCTGGTTTGAACCTGCAGATATTCTGGTCCAGAGGCACCTTACCACTAAGCCACCACCTCCCCCGTTCAGCAGATTCCAGCCACCACCATCCTCAGTACTCAACATCCTGCCGTATGAATTTCAAAATGATGAATTTCAAAATGATGACAAAACCCTGCATTCATAACCCTGATTTATAAAATGTGTTGGGATAAACAAATAAATAAATAAATAAATAAAGTCAAAAAAACAATACATCCAATACATATAACAGCTTCAAAAAAAAGGGATGCATTCATAATGAACCTAGAATAACTTAAGAATAACAGCTTCAAAAAAAAGGGAGTAGATTCTCCATATAGATGTTACTACTGTATACTTTACAGCATTATAGCTTTAGCGGTTTGGAGAATTAGCATTTAGCAATATTAGCACTTGTACATACATTAATTTGTACATTTTTTTTTTTTTTTACCAAATTCCTCCATACATTTTATACGTGCATGTGTATTACAGATCTCAGACATTTTCCTATTAAGGGCTCTATGTTTAAAAATAACGGGATGATTTTGGTATCCAATTGTTTTATTTGGGTCAACATTGTCTTTGCTAAATTGTCGTTGATTAGTAAGTAAGTGATATAACCAGGAATCTAAACCAAAAATGATTTGTTAGACTATCATTAATTTCATTATCTAACATAACATTCTTTTCTGAACGCAATAAAGCGCTTCCATATAACATAAACAACCGTATCACCAGTTTATATGGAAAAGCAACCGGAACACAATTCTTAAAGGGGCCACGTCCCATATTTTACACAAAAAATCACCACTAAACAAAATAACATTGTAAATAACAAGAAATTCATATTAAAAGAATAATTTCCAGAGTAAAATAAATATTGAGCTAGACATGGGAAGAAAATTTGAGTGCATGTCGGGCGAACCTGGGCCAAACAACGTCAAATTTACCCATTCATCCTCTATGGCGCCGGAATGTCGTGCATCTCCCAAAATTCCAAATTCCGGGTTCGGGAGGTATATGATCGTGATCCACTCTGGACCATCTACGAGTGGATTTGCCATATGTGCATGTTGGACACTCACAGGCCGAACTGTGAGGCATGAAAATTCATACCCATTCATTTTCTATGGGAAAAATGGCCCCGGGTTCGGAATTCCGTGGGGCGATTCCTTATAAAAGTGACAGCACATGTCACACCATCTCGCCGGACGATATGAGGTATGATTCGTGAGGATCGGATAAAAACTGCGGTAAAAAGAGTAAATAATAGCGATGCTGATGATAAATGATGATAAAATAGTGATTTTATTAAAGGGAGAGATTTTGAGTGTCACGTATATCATTAAAACACCTGTTACGGTTAGTTACGGTATTAGAAACATGAAACGTATTCATTTACGGTCCATTGAAAACACGCGATTAATCACTCGTGGCGATCGTGCGATTAATCGCGAGGAAACATTCGAATCGATTAACAGCCCTAGTACAAATACACAGAAAAATCTACTTCCATACTGTATAGTATGTTTATGCACTATACACTATTCATATTATTGTTCCTGTTGGGAGGCTTAGAATAGCTCTATAACACCTCTATAACACATATAACACATGATCTATAACACCTGCAACATTGTGGTATCACATGCAAAAAATAAAACACAATAATAATAATTTCCATATTATTTCCATACTGCTGCACGTCTCTGTAACGCCGGGCTTAATAATAATAAAAAAGAAAAACGACACGCTGTGCTGTTTTCTATTTATTTATTCATTCATTCATCTTCTACCGCTTTATCCGATCTTCCCTCGGGTCACGGGGAGTCTGGGAATCTCAGGCGTCTATGGCCATTAAGTCAGGATACACCCTGGATGGAATGCCAACCCATCACAGGACACACACACACTCACAATCACACACACATTCACACACAATTTTCCAAGGTGACAATCAACCTACCGTGCATGATTTTGGACTGGGGGGAGGAAACCGGAGAACCCGGAGAAAAACCCCCTGAGGCACGGGGGAAAACATGCACAAACTCCACACACACATGGCCGAGCCGGGAATCGAACCCGGACCCTGGAGGTGTGAGGCGAACGTGCTAACCCACTAAACCACCGTGCGCCTATTTATTTATTTATTTATTTATTTTACACCCAGGAATAAATTAAGAAGTATACGAGTAACTTACTGTTAGCGATGCATCGATACGAGCGCCGCGAGACGCGACTAACTATGCATTTAAACGCCTATTGAATGCTCAAATACGCCTGTCAGAAAGAAACTTTCCCATCGTTGGTGGATTGAACATTAACCTAATGGATGCGGGATATATTTCAGCCGTCATGAAATACCCTACCGTGTTTACAGTCTAAACAAGGTTCTCATCGCAGATCAAACTGTCTTCTCGTTTTTTTTTTTCTTTTTTTTTTTTTCCAGCCGTGAAATAAACGTCAAACAAAGTTCTTCAGGATCGTTAGACGTGCAGTATCTCTCTCTCTCTCTCTCTCTCTCTCTCTCTCTCTCTCTCTCTCTCGCTGAACCCATTACAACATGCTGGAAAAGACAGCTAATGCTTGTATCATGATCTATGCACTCTTCTTTTTTTTTTTTTTTTCTTTCTTTCTTTTTTTTTTTTTTTTTTCCAAGTCCATTTGTTAATGCTGGAAAAAGCTACAGCTATCACTGTGAGAGTGCCCTAAACAGTGCTATCGGGACCTACATCTCGCTTCCCACGATTCCGGGGTGACTAAAAGGGGCCAATGCCTATTTACACCGCACGCATACATATTCATGTGGACAGGACCTGTCGCCCTCCGTGTTGCTGTTCATCACACTCAGGTTAATTATAAATGTGTGCCGCTCCCGAGACCAGTGAGACCAGTGAGACCAGTGAGCCGAAGCGGCGCGAGGGGAACTTTGTAATGCTTTTCGGAAAATGTAACGAATTTCTATTTCTAAATATCATGCGAATGAGAAAAAGTGAATGTTTTAACGGACGAATGCAAATATTGTCATTTAATTTCACGTTTTAATTAATACGCTTTCAAGAAAAATTTTAAAAATTAGGGTTTTTTTCCCATCTAAGTGACATCATCAGATACATTCATTCATTCATTCATTCATTCATTCATCTTCTACCGCTTTATCCGATCTTCCCTCGGGTCACGGAGGAGTCTGTGTCCTATCTCAGGCGTCTATGGGCATTAAGGCAGGATACACCCTGGATGGAATACCAACTCATCACAGGACACACACACACACACACACACACACTCACACACACACACATTCATACACTAGAGACAATTTTCCAAGGTGCCAATCAACCTACTGTACATGTTTTTGGACCGGGGGAGGAAACCGGAGAACCCGGAGAAAAACCCCGTGAGGCACGGGGAGAACATGCAAACTCCACACACACATGGCCGTGACGGGAATCGAACCCGGATCCTGGAGGTGAACGTGCTAACCACTAAACCACCGTGCCCCATCGTCAGGTTCACTATAACTGAAAATAAAGATAAATAATGATAGATCGTTTTTAATCATTTTTGTTTTCTAATAAAAGTAAACAAAAACCTTTTTTTTTTTTGTTTTGCAACTTCCTGCTATAGAACATCATGTTTTAATTATTTCAAGCATACCACCGGGTTGAATTTGTTCATGTTTGTAATAACGTACTGTACGTTTACACATTAATGCATAAATAATGTGACTTTTTTTTTTCAGTGCAAAGGTAAAAAAATTAAATAAAAATACTCCAATAATCTTTTCCATTTCTACAGTGTAAAAACTAGAATCTGAGAAAGGAATTAAATATTCATTCATTCATTCATCTTCTACCGCTATATCCGATCTTCCCTCGGGTCAGGGGGAGTCTGTGTCTATCTCAGGCGTCTATGGGCATTAAGGCAGGATACACCCTGGATGGAATGCCAACCCATCGCAGGACACACACACACACACACACACACACACACCACCAGTATACAGAACAATACTTTACATACAAGGTTTTAAAAAACAAAAAACAAACAAACAAAATTTGCTTCATTGAACTACACAAAGAGTTCAAACTAATTCATTTTAGCACAATGCATAAAAAAACAACTCATATTTACTGACTGTGTTTATCTGTCACTCTGCTACGCAAATGACCTGTCAATCATCCAAATGCCACTGCAAGGCTCCTTCTTCTTCAGCCAGGTGCCCTCTGTGGTGCCTGTGCAGAAATGACAATTTCACTAACGCTCACAGGGGGAACAGGCGCCTGACGGAGTCGACAAATACGTCCGAATACGTTTGACACACATCTCGGGGAAAAAAGCGAAACGGAAGTATGGCACGAGAAAGAGCAACGTGTGTCGTTTCAGTCGTTTTCCAAGAGCACATTTCAAATCCAATCATTACGGTGTTTTTGTAATGATTATTTTCAATTGATTCATCAATAATCGCTTTTGTTGCAATTAGAAAATGAAAATGCATGAATAGAGAGTTGCAGGATGCAGGAAATGCGCTTTATTAATCAATTAAAACTTCTTTTCCAAGGGGCACGGTGGTTTAGTGGTTAGCACGTTCGCCTCACACACCGCCAGGGTCCGGGTTCGAGTTCCCGTCTCGGCCATGTGTGTGTGGAGTTTGTTCATGTTTCTCCCCGTGCCTCAGGGGGTTTTTCTCCGGGTTCTCCGGTTTCCTCCCCCGGTCCAAAAACATGCACGGTAGGTTGATTGGCACCTTGGAAAATTGTCCCTAGTGTATGAATGTGTGTGTGTGTGTGTGTGTGTGTGTGTGTGTGTGTGTGTGTGTGACCTGTGATGGGTTGGCATTCCATCCAGGGTGTATCCTGCCTTAATGCCCATAGACGCCTGAGATAGACACAGACTCCCCGTGACCCGAGGGAAGATCGGATAAAGCCGTAGAAGATGAATGAATGAATGAACTTCTTTTCCTCTTCACTGAGATCTCAAATTCATTCATTCATCATTCACACACACACACACACATTGATACACTAGGGACAATTTTCCAAGGTGCCAATCAACCTACCGTGCATGTTTTTGGACCGGGGAGGAAACCGGAGAACCCGGATAAAAAAAAAACCCCTGAGGCACGAGGAGAACATGGTTTCCTCCACGGTCCAAAAAAAAAAAACATGCATGGTCGGTTGATTGGCACCTTGGAAAGTGTATGAATGTGTGTGTGAATGTGTGTGTGTGTGTGTGTGTGTGTGTGTGTCCTGCGATGGGTTGGCATTCCATCCAGGGTGTATCCTGCCTTAATGCCCATAGACGCCTGAGATAGGCACAGACTCCCCGTGACCCGAGGGAAGATCGGATAAAGCGCTAGAAGACGAATGAATTTATGCTAGCAATTAATAACGCATGAATACCACTGCATATCTAGTTAAAATAGTTATGCATTATGCTTTTATATACCCTAAAATATAACACTCATATATTTAGATATCGTCCTCGAAGGAGTTTTCAATATTTATGAAATAATACGTATTTCTCGCACGCTATTTTTAGTGTAGGTTGGATTTAAAGATTTATCTCTCCTGCATCGCGTATGCACTTCGTTCGTGTGGAAATTAAGTCAGAATAGCAATAAGGAAACGCAATCTGGCAGATGACATTAAGAGAGTGCCTGTGTATCTCTGCATCCCTGAACCCAGCGGTAGACAGTGCAGGCTAAGGTTACTGGCCGTAATTCTGATGGTGAAAGGGACACAATCAACCTACTTAATCTCCCAGGCTTCCTTTAAAGACGGAGAAAACCGATCTGGCCTCCATTCTGCCTCGCCAAACCACACAACGGTACACGGTGGATTCATCTTAAAATGAAAGTACACATTAAATTACACTCCGGAACGCAAAGCACAGATGGCCTGAAAGCAACCTTGTCCCCTTTTGTTCATGCAAATAAAAAGGAGGAAAAGGAGCACTGGGTCTGTGTTTTTTTTTTTCTTTATTTTTTGTGTGTGTTTGGTTTGGTTTTGTTTTCATAACAGCCCGGCCTCCTCCGTCCCCAAACGACTACTACTACTACTAAAAAAAAATAAATAAATAAATAAATAAAAAACCCTCCTAAACCTCGAAAAATTGAAGTCATTAGCATCTTAAAGGGACTAAATACCCATCTGACAATAAAAGCCCCGGTGAAAAAGACACCCTGCAATTTTGCCCAATGATGAACCTGATCCCAAAGCAGCCAGACTCCTGTGAGAAAAGCGGGACGGGACCTTACTGTACGGCCGCGCCGATTGCATGCGGCCATTGTGGAGGCATTGCAAGCATGAGCGCTTTATTAAAGTGTGGGCCGAAAAGTCTGCCTTCTGCCGCCAGCGCTTTCGCAGGACCCCACATTAAGACACCCACCTGTTCGGTGGAGGACAATGGAGCCCCGAAACGCAATATCAGGCCTCGGCTTGGGCTGCGGCGGAGGGCGGAGGGATGGGGATGGGGGGGGGGGGGACAAAAGCCGAAGGAGTGGATGGAGAAGAAAGATAAATGACCCATGCGCTTGGATGGAAGCCAGGTCTCTGGGCCACTTAAATAAGGCATGTAAAGGGTATCTGTGCAGTCCGAGCAGGCTGAGAGAGAGAGAGCGAGAGAGAGAGAGAGAGAGAGAGAGAGAGAGAGAGAGAGAGAGAGAGAGAGAGAGAGAGAGAGAGAGAGAGAGAGAGAGAGAGAGAGAGAGAGAGAGACAGGCGCGAAGTCTGAGAATCAGAGAGAGATTTTAATGAGTTACTTTTGGGTGGGTGACTTTTTCCATGTTGACT
>JACRUU010000010.1:9769964-9779964 GCA_030449085.1 Kryptopterus vitreolus | reverse complement strand
AAGTGACCATGTCTATATCTTCCGAGCAATGTTATGTACACATTTACCGCCCCGGTCCTACATGTTGACGCTGTTTGGTGGATGAAAAAGCACCTCGTTTACTCCGACAAGTGTAACGGACAAGAATGCATTTAATTTCTTTCTCAGGTTTCAACCATGTAGACCTTCCTTTGCATTTTGCTCTTGTAACAATGAAGCTATTCAACGCTTGTGTAGTGTATAGCAACAAGAAAGAAAGGAAACTAAGCAAAGAAAAATGGAGAGAGAGAGAGAAAAAAAACACAGTACAATAAACACTGAAAACAAGGATTAATCTGCTAAAAACAGCTGAGATGTCGTTATGCTCGGGTTGTTTTTACTTAAATAAAAGTTTGAGAATAGACCTATCTCGTGTGTCTCTGACTGGTGAAGAAAAGCGGGGAAAAAAAAAGAAAAAAATCATAGGCTATTTTTTTAACAAGGGGACGGAGGGGGGTTAATACACAGCTGGTAATCCATCTAGCACAGATCAGTGTACATTATTTACAGTCTTTTGCTTTTTGCGTATTCAAGCTCCAATGCATCACAAACATGAACAGTTTTGTTATACATACTACAGATAGAAATAATTTAATACTAACGTAAAAGGTTACCTATCCAGAAATGCTAAAATTCTCAAAAGCACACTTTTACACAATCACACAGCTCCGTTCTGGTGGAAAAACAGAACCAAAAACAAAAACAAAAACAAAAGAACGTAAGTAATTGTTAATGTTTCCACTTCGATTTTTCGAGCAAGGTTATAATCACTAATAAATAAGCTTTGTAAAACATTAACATGTTGTACATTGTACAAAAAAGCAAGTTCTCTTCTGTAACTAAAGTCTCAATCATTTTCTTGCACGTATTCTCCTGTCGTTGCATGTGTAAGGACATGTCTTGCAAGTGTTTGTGTTCGCGTGTGTTTTCGTCTTGTACCATAGGACCGCCGCTCGTCCTTTTAGTTAGTGACAATCTCCTTGTTGTCCTCCATAAAACGAGTGAAGCGGAAGTGTGTGCCGTTTTCCGTGCTGGCCATTTTCTCGAGGCCGGCTAGCGCCGCGTTGGCCTCCGAGTTATGCAGCTTGTCCATGCTGCCTGTCAGGCCGCCGATGGGAGAACTGCCCCCGTTGCCCACGCTCCCGGACAGGGACGGCGGCAGGCCTCCGTTCTGGATCACGGAGATCTCGTTCGTCTTCATAGCCAGGCCGTTAGAGAAGGCGGCAGCATACTGGTTCCAGAAGCTAGCAGGGTCTCCGTTGCCTACCCTGCTAGATAAGTCTTTCTGAAAGAGCTCGGGGAACTTGACCGGGTTCGTGCCCAGGAAGGCCATAGGACCATCTACAGAGAGCCTGCGTCCTCGTCTCGCCGGGGCACTGTTCCACATGTGAGTACCCATATGCACCTAAACACAAAAACACACGCACACCAAGAAAGACTATTAATTACAGATTCGTCCTCACGTAAGCATCGAACACAAACTAATTTATTTTAAACTGCCTTAAAGTTTTATTTTATGTACGGAAAATACACTTTTATTAGCGTAGGGTCAAGAAAAAGTCTCAAATAAATTAGGAACTGGTCACTCGTGCATCTATTCCCTGATATGCAAGGTATAATAACCTGTTCTGATACTTTATAAGCCCTGCCTATAAAGTAACACGGGTTCGCACACACACATGATAGCAATTTGCATCTTTTTCCATAGCAATGCTATTTTTCTCAGTCTGGGGCATAAACAATTTAAAGAATAAAAAAAAAAAAAAAAGTAGGGATATGTTTTCAATTAGTTTCCTATGTTTGGCTTTGACAAAGTTTGACATGGAAATTCCTATAGAAAGACATGAGCAAGAAATATTCGATGTAGTAATAAAGCAAGTCGTGGATGGCAGCTTTCGGGTTCTCCGTTTCTCTTAACACTGTAATTACTGATTTATTAGGAGAGGAAATTTGTATCTGGTTAGAGATTTACATTGCTTCCTGAAAATGAAGCTGCCGGCGTGTCGGGTTTCCTTAGCACCGGTCGCCTGTGAAGAACTATCGCGCATAAAGCCCTCAAGTTCCTGTTTATCTGTGGGGTGGGGTGGGGGGGGGCCCTATATTTCTCCCTTCGTGATCAAAGGGAACGTCGCATTTTTCACAAGATCCATTCTGGTAAAATAGTGAGCGTGGAGCGGATCGGGACTGGATGGTCGCTGTTGGTAACTCTATTTAAAACCTGTTAAGTGAAGCCTTCCTGGCTGTGCTCCATCAGTCACACTCTCAGGTTTCTGTCCAATATTCATATTAATGAGTGACTCAACCTTTCCACTTGTGCACCTTTATTTTGGCACCGCCATTTCTCTCTCTTTCTCTCTCTCTCTCACACTGAGTTTATAATGCTTATAACGCAAGCTAGACAAATCCCTAGTGAAGCTGAGAGAAGTAAATACCTTAAGATTTCCTTTAGTTGTGAACGCACGCCCGCAGATGGTGCAGGCAAAGGGCTTTTCCCCGGTGTGGGTCCTTTCATGGATCTGAAGAGCACTGGAGGAGGAGAACATCTTCCCGCATGTGTTGCAGTAGTGCTGTTTGGGCGTCCGTCTCGGAGGCGCTGCTGAAAGTACTGGCGACGTTGAAGCGGAGGATGTCACCATGCTGGAGGGGAGCTCCTTAGTGTCGGGCGGAGGAGCGTAGAGGAAACCGTTTTCGGCCTTAATCAAGGAGGGCAAGGATCCAACAGAAAGCAGAGATGGAGTAGGGCTGGATGCCAGGCTGGTGCTGGGTTCAAAGAGCTGGGAGGGCAGATCCCTCATTTGGTGGGTCAGCATGTGTTGCTTAAGATTACCCTTGGTGGAGAAGCCCCGGTTGCAGACTGTGCAAATGAAAGGTCTTTCTTTGGTATGGCTTCGGTAATGGATGTCCAAGGCACTCTGACAGGCAAATGTCTTTCCACAAATGTCGCATGATGTGTTCTTCAAAGTGCCTCGCTCGCGGAAGGGGAAAAGCATGCCCAGAGGGTCTTTCGAGGGGTTCATGGAGGTTAGGTCAAGTGCCCCTAGACCTGAAGAATGGGATTGCATGAGGCCAGCGCTTATGTGCTCCAGTGATAACGCCCTCTGCTGACGATCCTCCAAGCTGGGGGATTTGCCTTGCTGGGGAACACCACTTGAAGGTGATGGAGCTTGCATGGAGGAGGTAGATTCAGAGACAGCTGGACTTCCTGCACTTTGACTCTCCACATCGCCTCCTGGTGAAGAGGAGTCGTTAGTGAAATTATCGCCTTCGAATGAACCATTTTCTGTTACTTTAGCTCTGTTTAACTGCGAATCGTCTAACAACCCCTGGAGTGAGTGTTTATCCGGATGGTCGACGCCTAACTGCTCCTGAGGCATTGGTGAAAAACACAGGCTGTCCTGGGATGCATCGATGGATTTGGGCGTGTCCGGAACACTGCTATCCGGACCGTCTTCCAGTCCCTCCATGTTGTCGTCTGAAAAGTTATCCAGGTCGTCAAAGTTTCTCTCTTCAAACGATCCAGTATCAGATCCCATCGACTCTGGGTAGTTGTCATGGAGGGGGGTGTTGGGAATCTGGCCCCCCATGTGCATGCGTATGTGCTGCTGCAAGACCACGGCATTGGTGAACTTCTTCTGACAGATGGGACACGAGTGTTGCACCCTCAGAGGTGGCATGGCACGATGGACACTGTAGTGGGTCTTCAGGTTGCCCTTAGTAGTAAAGGCGCGGCCGCAGATTTTGCACTTAAAGGGCCGCTCTCCGGTATGAGTGCGATAGTGCATTTTCAGTGCACTCTGACAGCTGAGAACTCGGTGGCAGATGACGCACTCGTTGGGGTCTGAGATTTTCCTGTCGAATGTTTTCTACTAACTGCTGCAGTTTCGACGTTTCCGAACCTTGCAAGGGATCTAGGAGCCCCCCGAATGGAAACTTAGCCTTAAACTGCTCTGACATCAGAGGCATCAACGGGTTGGTAGACATAGGGGGACTGTTAGAAGTAGTGTACTCTATTTTACTCTCTCCCATAGACCTTATGCTTGTTGCGAAAGCTAGACGGCTGGCTGCTTTCTTCAGTTTTCCCATTTGAGGTAGGCAAGGTTGCAACATCTCCTTCTTCTGACACGCCGTCGCTGCTTTTCGTGGAAGGTTCTGCCGGACCGGAGTCACTCTTCGCAGAATGGGAAGGGCTTGTAATGGCCACGGAATGATTTTCCTCTTTCTTGATGAACGGGGGTAGACTTGGTATAGTGGGTGGTAGCAACATGCCAGTCGACGAACTAAGAGTGGATAAAACGGGCTTGCTGTCGAGCCAACTCGTGACTGGCTTTTCGGGTGGCATCGACATGCCATATGGAATTCCAGTGCTGGTTGGAATATTGTCCAGATGCTCGGGTACCGGATACGGGTTCATCTGAATGTGAGGATACTTCTCTTTATGGCGCTGAAAGTGAACTTTCAAGTTGCCACGCGTCGAAAAACGGTTTCCACATATGTTGCATTTGTATGGCCTCTCTCCTGTATGTGAGCGCAAGTGGATCTGCAAGGCACTGTCACTCCCAAACACCTTGGCACAAAACCTGCACTTATGTTTGAAGAACGCCTCCTCCGAACTGCTCTTGGTGTCGAAGGAAGAGACGCTGGGCTGCTTGCTTTTCCTCTGGGCTAATGCGGCGAGCGAATTGAGATCCTCCACTGTAGTTCCCACACTAGGAAGAGCACTGGAGAACATTGGGTTTCCTGGTGGGGGCTGAGGTAGAAGTGAGTTAGCCACAGGATTTAGAAGACTCCCGATCCCAAACGACGGCGTCGATGGTTTCGCCAGCGAGGGGGTTGTTAGCTGCGAATGGAGACTCCCGACGTAACCGGCCCTCTTGTCCGATGTTTGTGTGTTCACCACAGCTGTCCCCAGTGCTCCCAGACTCTTGGATGAGTCTCCCATTCCAGAGTTGCTTTGAGGTAGCTTTGCTGCACTAGCAATATGCTTCAGGCTACTAATGCTAGCAGACTGGCTGGCTAGACTCTGCGCTAACCCTGCTGCAGCTGCGAGTTGCTGGGACAGGTGAGAACTGAGTGTGGTTAGTGGGTTGGTGGATGAAGCCAGACTGCCGTTGGAGGAATTCGGGGGCACCTGTAGCTCGGGCGACTGGGAGGCCAGCAATAAAATTTGATGACGAATTTGCTCTATTAGCTGCAACTGGTGAATCTGCTGTTGTTGTAGAGCTAGAAGTTGCTCCATAAGAGCGGGCACTGCGATCCTCTGGCCCCCAGCCGACCTGGTCTCCTGGGAGAACTGGGCCACTGCCACTTTGGTGCTCTGGAGATTTTCGATGATTACGTTGCTGTTCATCACGGAGAAGTTGCCCAGTTCGGCCAGACTGTCAAGTTGAGGTAATGAGGCTGAGATAGCAGAGCTGCCCAATTTGGATCCGGTACCACCCCGAGCGCCGTGGCTCCCTTCGCCGCTGCCGTCGACGGGGCCGCTCTCCTCCAGGTGTCCACTTCCGTCGTCATGGCTAACAGAGATTGCAGACACATCCATATCCATCGCTTCTTCCTTATCCAGTGAGTTATGGTCTAAAAGGTCAGCACACTCCACTTGATCTGTGTTATTAGTCGTGTCATTCACCTGCTCGTCAGGATTATGGGGAGAAGAGCCTGGAGAGAAGGTTCCGGAAGGAGAGACAGGATTCTCATTCACTATCAGAACTAATTGATTCTTAGTGCAATTCTTCTGGTGTTGTTCAAGATCCGACAGTTCAAAGAACTCTGCACAGCATCTGCCACAGACATGGGCAGCCGAATCCTTGCAAGGGGGGTCGTCCAGCCTGGGCTCCGAGTCCCCTGAAAAGAAAAGAGAGAGACAGAGAGAGAGAGAGAGAGAGAGAGAGACTGAGAGAGAGAGAACAGAGGAGGGGGAGAGAGGGAGAGAGAGAGGGAGCGGGGGAGAGAAAGAGAGAGAACAAGGGGATTAGTGATTAGAAATGTTTTGCAGCTGAAGAAGCAGCTTTATCTCTTCAAATCTTTTGTGCTTAATCTTTTGTTAATCAGTTTAACATTTATCCTGTTTATACGTTTTTTAAAAAAAAAAATGACCAAAGGGACAATAAATTTGATTGGGTAAGGAGAAAAAAAAAAAGTCAATTCTACAAACGAGTCCATGTCAAGCGGTACAAATGAGATTAATAAAGACTTAAAAATGTTGCAGGGGGGGAAAAAAATGATCTCTGAAATATGTGTATCTGAATTCCCTCAATCCTACCAAGCTTAGGTAATCATTTTCCTCAGACAATCCATCAAAACATAAAATACTATGAACTAAGGACAAATCGGGAGCCTAATGAAATTTCATAGAGAGACATTGATTTCCAATATTTCATACTCATCATAGCTTACATGTCCACTCGGTGCAAATCAACCATTTGAAGGACTTATTAGACTTTCAATTTGCTGTCAACTTTGCTCATTTTCAACCAGACCCTGTGCTTCATGGACAGGTTATCCCTGTCACTAAACTCATTTGTATCCAGGCAGCTCGCAACCGGGGCCCGACAGGCTCAAGCGAGTCCATCGGCATTCGGTATCGCCCCCTCGCTGTACTCGCAGTACGGGACGGGTTATAAAAGTGAGAAAACGATCCACTTATAGGGTTTTTTTTTTTCCTTTTTAATATAGTTTTGTACAACAAAAAAAAATGTCCTTTTTTTTTCCGGCTAGTAAAAGTGCGTAGCATGTTCGCATGTTGTATTCGCATTTGTAGCCCTGAACGTCATTTTCAAAATGAAGAAAAATCTAAATGCGTGTATTTTATATTTCGCAATATTTAAAAAAAAAATCTTATAATCTATACAAAATAATAATTCTTTTTTTTTTGTTTTGTTTCAAAATCTTTAGTAGAAATACTTTTCGGATACTTTTCCGGCCCTCTTTCACCCTCTATAAGACTGTGGCCTCCCTCCAGTCTTCCATCTTTCTCCCTCTCTCTCTCTCTCTCTCTCTTTCTCACCCAAGCCGTTCTTTGTTTCCTTCCGAAAAAAAAAAAAAAAATCTTGCTGTTTTACATACAAGTTGATTTACAAATTGCAATTTTCTATGAATCCCTTTCATTGTGAGGCTTTGCCCTCTACATTTTCATCAGTGCGGGGATTCATTTGCAAATGAAACCCCTGCAGAAGTGTGTCCCGGCCCTGCCGGGAGACAGGACGGCTCCCCATTGTTCCCCAGCATGGGAGCGTCGGAGCAGGACCGAGGGGGCGAGGGTCTAGCCCGCTCATCACGGCAGTTTTTAGAACAGATCCTCTTTAATTCACGGATTATCCTCCCTCAGTGTTTCTCTGTGCTGGAACATCAGATAACGCCAAAGTTGCCATGACACCAAAGCCGTCCCTCACGCCACCTCCGTGCCCACCAGACGGGAAAAGTCAACTTTATGATGAAAAGTTTTTTAATATTATAACAGAAAGGGTTGAGGTGTGGCTAATGAGGAGAAGAAAATGGGGTTTCATTTAGTCGAAGGGAGGAGGGGGGGGGAATTAACAGGAATAGCGAATGGTTTACGCTAAAGCTTTCGAGTTAATCTGTCCGCATTACTTTAAGTGCAAGTTTCAAAAGCATCCACGCACTGTTTAGTGAACGGGAGGATGCAAAGAAGATCATATTATTCATGGAAATATATTACGTTTGACATAATAATTGTGTGGAGTCTAACATCGTCGTGTGTGGTTTACAAAACGATTGTTGAAGAAGCATTTGAAATTATATTATATATATATATATATATATATATATATATATAGATATATATATATATATATATATATATATATATAAAACTCTCGAATGCTTCTTCAACAATCTTTTTTTTAAAACATTTAAAACATATATATATATATATATATATATATATATATATATATATATATATATATATATATATATATATATATATATATATATATATATATAATACAAATACTAAGGATGAAAATGTGACTTTTGGAAAACACGAAATAAAAAATAAATAAATAAATAAATAAATAAATAAATAAATAAATAAGTAAGTAAGTAAGTAAATAGAAATTGCCTTTCCATACCATTAAAAAATGCCAATGATGTCACCAAATATCGCAACACATGTATAGAAAATATTCATCGTTTTTCATTTACAAAATCTGTTGCTTGCAGACTTTCACAAAGCGAAAAAGCAGCAATAAATTAATTACATTCCAATTAAATTACCGAATATCCTGATTACTAAATAGGTTCTATCTATAAAACAACATATGAAGCAACAGACTTCACCGTGTACGCTTGCAGGAGCGAACAGATATTCATAAAATATGAAATAAAAAGCTAGTAAAAGCATGCGGCAGGTTTAAGATGGGAGTCGAGTGGAGGATTAGTGCGTCAAGCCGAAATAAAGCACTAGTTCTAATGAGATCCCAACTTCACGGAGCTGTGGATTTGGGTTCTCGACATGCTACCGAGACCCCTCACACACACACACACACACACACACACACACACACATGCATGCTTTGAGCGATAAGCGAGGCGATTTGGGGAAAAAAAAGGAAAGGAATAAATAAAACGTAAATAAGAAGCAAGTAAACGAAGTGTTTCCTACGTCGTTTTTGTTCTTCTTCCACTGCCAGACTACTTTGGGGGAAAAAAAAAAAGCGACCGACTGTCCACCTCTTCATTTCTCTTTTGGCTCTGTCCTTCCTTCCTTCCTTCCTTCCCACCCATCTATCCATCCCTCCCATGCCCCCTCTCTCTTTTCCAGCCTTTAGGAAATGTCTCTATGAACACTAGATGGGGTAAAGCTCTTCTCCTCTGGTCAGCTTCGCTTGGCCTGTGCATTAGGGGCAATGCTTTACAAACAGGAGGGGTGTGTGAGAGGGGACTTAACAAAGCAAAGCTGGGCCCTCAAGGCCACTTCCAAAACTTCTATAGAATCACAGCGGAGGGGAAAAAAAAAAAAAAAAAAAAAAAGCACAAGCAACCAAATCCTTGTATGTTCAGCACTTTCTATTTGTTTCTATGCGCGATGGCGTAAGCCGGGGTAAGCGCTCGGCACGTCTCGGCCTCTCTTTGGGTGGGAAGCGTGTTTGCCGGGGTGAAAAGAGAAAACAGCAACATTCATAGCCCCCTCCCAGTAAAGCAGCGGTTCCAGCTATGCTCTCTTTAAGTGGGCTCTCTGGGGGTCAGCGATGCAGTACACGAGGACACGCTGTGACCTGATCTCTCCTCACCTCGTCACAGAGGGTGGCTGGCAAAGGTTAAAACAGCTTCACATCCCACCCTCAGTGATGGGCCAACTGGGACAGAGCGCTCGCCCTCTGCTTCTCTGCCACGCCGTTCTCACTTTGTACCTCCACGAGCGGATTTGATCCTACTTTAGACCTTAGGATTTCTACCCAAAGTTGATTTGCCCAAAGGAAAAAAAGGGGTGTTTGGCATAATAGGCATGGAGAGGAGTGGGCCAATGTAAAGCAAAAAAAAAAATGTGGTGCATCATGTGCTGCCAACAGGTTGTACATTTTGACTTGCAAAATGCTCAGCATGGTCATCTGACACACTGGGAATAATAACACACGTTGCCATTCATTACTTTATTTAATTTATGCAGCACAATTACGCTCTTTACGTTATTTTCTCGAAAAATCGCAAATCTCCAGATATCTTGGTCACAAGGTGGTGGTGGTGGTGTGTATTTTTTTTTTCTCTTATACTACGTTTTGCACTTCGGGGGAAAAAACGCAACGGGGGTAATAATAATAATAATAATAATAATAATAATAATCACTGAGATGTACGAATTAACCAGTAATATATACATATTAAGTGTGGGTGTGTGTGCGCTCTCTGTCCATTTCTACACATTTGAAAAGAAGACGAAGTAATGTCCTTAACAGACGTCAAATGAATAAACGAGTAAATAAATAAATAAATAAACAATCAACCAGTGTCAATGTATAATAGA
>JACRUU010000010.1:9759964-9762464 GCA_030449085.1 Kryptopterus vitreolus | reverse complement strand
CGGCTATTTGTTTACCTGTTTGTAGTGGGTGTTTTGGGGTTTGTCATATTTATCCTGCCACACACACACACACACACACACACACACCTCCCCATTCAACACGGTGCTTCTGTTTGGGATAAACGAGTCGCTGCTTCCTTTACAAACTTTAGACTAACGTTACAGCGGGGATTTGGTTTGTTGAACGTCTGAAACCCGAACCGTTTCCATACGACCGATGAAACCCCGCCCCCTCTTGGAAACGAGCTCTTCGGATTGGTCAGAGCGCCGCCATGTTGTATTTAGTATTTCTGCAAGTGTAATGCTGGGCTGGTGGTGGAGAACTAGGGCTCTCGCTGTGTCAATCGTAAAATCGAGAAAATCAACAAAACCATAAATCACAATTTATGTCCTAGCTCTAATCTGAGTCTATAAATCTTTTTCTTAAAAATTGTATAGTAAAAAGTGTAAACAATAGATTGTTTTATTGTGTACAGAGGGGGGGCCCAAGCATCGGGATCCCAAGCCAGTACTGGGGTTTAAGCTCATGTCACTGTTTCGCACAGAGTGAATAAAAACGTATTAATTTCATATTATATCCATTCAATTGACTTTCGCAATATACAGGGTGCTTAATTAAAAAAATAAAAACAAGATTTCACACATTAATTCTGCTTTTTTTTATTTGATTGTGCCTCAGTTTTTTTCTATGCATCAATTAATTAAGCATTATGCATTAAGATTCTGCATTATGATGAGTAGCGTTTATAATACGTATCACATCATCGCCTCTTTCGGACGTTCCCTTTAGGGGTCGCTACAATGGATGAAAACGGATTGATTTGGCACATGTTTCACGCCTTCCTAAACAACCCTAAACATTAATCCGGGTTCAGGGCCGGCACCTGGAATGCTTGTGGTAGGCTGAGCAGTTGTAGGGTTAAGAGCCTTGCTGAAGGGTAGCTTAGTGGTGCTGGGATTTGAACCTGACACCTTCCGGTCCAGAGTCCAATTCCTTAACCGCTGACATACTACCTTCTGTATGTTTTTAATAATAATAATAATAATAATAATAATAATAACAACAATAACAATATTTTCATGTTAATCACCCGTAGTAATGTTGTTTGCCCCCACTTACATCCCCGTCCATTGAGAAACTGTCTTGGGGACAATGCGCAGTGCTAAACTGTATGTATGTCAGGTTTTGCATGCTTCGTAAGATCTTATTCTCATAAATACACATAAACATACTCATAAATATTAATAAATATAAATATACTCATAAATATTCTCACAGCTAACATGTTCTGTATATCGCACTTCTATGCTTTATCATTTGTAAAGCTTCCGGCATTTCCACACATCTTACAACACACATTTCTTCCAATGCTGCAACGCGTTCAGGGTCACAGGTACATTACGTTTACAAGTGATATCGCCAAAATGTTTGCTACGTGGTAATAGCAAACTATTATGTTAGAATAGATGCCTTTATCTGATATTACGCATCCCGTAGCTGGTAATTAGCTAATCCTCGCTATGATTCGTTGGTCTTTCTCCATTTGCATCACTGCGTTTGTTCATTGTGTAATGTCGCATCTAAAAAGCCGTCTGAGAAAATGAATAAATTTGTTTATTGTTATTCCAACCGTATATAAGCTGGCGAAGTACACAGTGAAATGCGACAACGTTTCCCAGGACTTTGGTGTCACATAAAACAACACACAGCATTGAGCTACACAACAGAACAACCTAGTGCAAACCATGCCAAACTAAAGACTGGACACAAAACACAAAATAGCGCCAACCAGTAAAACCTACTGTATATATTATACAGTATAATGTGAAAAAGAGAAGTCAAGTGCTTGTTAAGAAACTGTTTTAGTCTGTTATTATCAGTTAAAAGACAACAAATTGGCAACTTAAAATAGCATTTGAATGGTTATTTCGGGGGAAAAATTGTTTGGTGTGCTAATTCAGTTGTGTAAAAATCTTGTATATAAATAAACACACCCGTGATTTTGGTGTAATAGATAGAATTGGACTACACCACAAGTTAGTACGTACTGAAGAAGCTGAGGAAATGTATATATGTATATATATATATATATATATATATATATATATATATATATATATATATATATATATATATATATATATATATATAAATTATTTGAATGAATATGTGTTGGAGAACGAACAACAAAGAACAAAAAACAAGAAACGAATAAATAAACATTCAGTGCATCCACTCACGCTTCCTAAATTCCCCCCGAATTACACCTACTATCTGCGCATTCACAACAGGTACGATCTCCTCACTATATTAGCGTATATTACCGTATGGAACCTTACGCAAGCGCATCGCATTCCCAAATCCGTATTACGCAATAAAGCACATTTTTACTGAACGCAATAAAGCGCTTCCGTATAACCTAAACACCGTATCACCAGTTTATATGGAAAAGCAACCGGAACACAATTCTTAAAGGAGCCACGTCCCATATTTTACACT
>JACRUU010000010.1:9752464-9754964 GCA_030449085.1 Kryptopterus vitreolus | reverse complement strand
ATACCTAGATGTTTATGTTGTTTGGATATACCTAGATGTTTATGTTGTTTGGATATACCTAGATGTTTATGTTGTTTGTATATACCTCATCATTTATGTTGGTTAGATATACTTAAATGTTTATGTTGTTTAGATGTACCTAGATATTTATGTTGTTTGGATATACCTAAATGTTTGTTGTTTAGATATACCTAGATGTTTATGTTGTTTGGATATACCTAGATATTTGTTATTTGGATAAACCTAGATGTTTATATTATTTGGATATACCTAAATATGTATTGTTTAGATATACCTAGATGTTTATATTATATAGATATACCTAGATGTTTATGTATTATGAAAATTATTCTTATTGGCTTAGAATAGAATAGAACTTTAATGTTATTGTATAGGAAGGACAACAAAATTGTGGATGCACGGCAACAACAAAAATAGACAGAGAGAAAGAAATAGCGATGAAAAATATAAGCCTATATATATATATATATATATATATATATATATATATATATATATATATATATATATATATATATATATATATATATATTTCATGAAAAACAAATCACAATCACGTTTTTGTTTTCACTACAGGTTTACTAAGGATCTTTGGATAAACAAACCTTCAGTGAATAAACACATATTCGGCTGGTATGAGCATGTAGATGGATACACATGGGGCACGCAAACAAATCACACACTTGACACACACACACACACATGTTGCAATTCTATACTTAACTAAACAGTCTTTTGAATGTCCATGTGTAAATTACCATTATCTATCTAAAAACACCTACACAGTCAAAAAAAAAAACAAGCACACACACACACACACACACTCTCACACACACACACACACACACACACACATATGCAGTAACCTGTACTTAAAGGCTGTTATTCTTGCAACAGTGACGAAGCCCATATGGAGTTTTGGCTGCAGCCCCCCGGTGAGACTGTACTGTAATTATCCCAGGTGCGATCTCTTCCCTCTCTTCTCCTTCCATTAACCTCCTCATTATCATCCTAATCAATGGGGCTGCTCCCTTACTTTCAGCCGTGATGCTCTCTCTCTCTCACACACACACACACACACACACACGAACACACATATAAGAGTAAGACTGGTCCACGGTAGCGAATAATGCTAATGCCAAATAGAGGAGCAGAACCAGTTTTCAACAAATCAAGCGAGATTTTTTTTCTCCCCCCCCCCCCCCCCCCCGACCCCCCCGAGGTTGGAAGGCAAGTGACTGAAATTACAAGGTGAAGAATAATAACCTCTCAGAGGGTTACTGTCGCTTTGATGTCAAGAAAATATGCCGTCGATGCTAGTAGGATTGCTTTCACAGTAATTTGGCCCAATTTGCATTATCCCGCGGCTTATAAAACAGACTGCATTAAGATAAAAAAAAGAAAAAAGGCAAAATCGCTTAATCGAGCGTAAACGCAAAGCACGGAATACGATCAAAATTTTGTTTACTCAAGTTCAAATGTAAACATGTAAACATTAACGGAAAAACGACATAGTGCGGACATTTCAAGTCAAGTCAAGTAGGCTTGACTTGTCTATTTATAATAAATAAATGGGGAAAAAAAACAAATAAAAATAGTGTGTGTAAAAGAAATAGGAATGAGGTAAAAAAAAAAAAGAAGGAAAAGAATTAAAAATAAAAATAAATAAAAACATTGTTTTAAGAATAAATATATTTGTTCTAGTAAATACATTTCTATATATATTTACTAGGTTACAATAATATTGTATTAATATAATATAGATCTCAGGTTTCCTCCGGACCCCTTAATACATGCTAAAATGCGAAGTGGGTAGCTCAATGGTATCGGAAGGTCGGGGGTTTGAGCCCCGGCATCGCCAAGCTGGCGCTCTGGGTTCCTTGAGGAGGGCCCTTAAACCTCTGCGGACCCTCACAGGATTAATAATGTATGTAAAATATAATAAAAGTCAAAAATGTGAATGAAATACTCTTAAGTGTGAACGAGGGCGTTCAGAATGTTCCGGAATGACGGACTAACACCCCATCCAGGGTTATTCCTGAGAATTCCCAAATCCCCCAATCCTAAGCAGGATAAAATGCATATTGACGATGAACGACAGAATCCTGTTCCAGTGTTATACAAACACTTTACAAGTGTAGAATTATGTCATTTTATTTGTTATACATTTAAAAAACATTTTCCAAATTTGACTTTGTGTGTCAAAATAATTCCTATTTATATCTGGAGTGCTATGGAAAAGCGCTGCCGATCCGTCATGTGTGAACGGAAGCAAGACTACAAGTCGCTTCTGATTTGAAAGGGGATCTCGATTGGGCAGCAAACTCACATTAAGAGCTTATTGATCACCGTGCTGTTTTATCAGCAATCAATGCATTGATTAGAGAAGTTGATGAACCCAATATGGCAGAAAGCGAGAGGGAAGGTTTCATCCTGAGTGCTGGGCTGTTTAGATGACTAATATGGAAAGGGGGAGAAT
>JACRUU010000010.1:9742464-9747464 GCA_030449085.1 Kryptopterus vitreolus | reverse complement strand
GCTTTATCATTCTAATTTGAATAATGATTCACAGAGGGTGTGTGCCGACTCCAAGACATATCTTACAGCAAACAAATGGGTAAAGAGGGAGAAAGAGAGAGAGAGAGAGAGAGAGAGAGAGAGAGAGAGAGAGAGAGAGAGAGAGAGAGAGAGAGAGGTGTAGCAAGGTTTTAAACACAGACTGTGGGTGTGGAGGAGGGGCTCGGGATGCAATTTCTCTTTGTTATCAAGTGAAATGACTCTGCAAATATGACAATAAATCACGTCCCGAATCAATCTGCATGGAAGCGACTGGGACGCGCTGATAATGCATCAATCAATATTTAATGTTTGGACTTTAATTAATCCAGAGCAGGAAAGCATTCTTTAAGTGACAGAGAGGAGGAAGGAGGGAAGTGGGGAGAGAGAGAGAGAGAGAGAGAGAGAGAGAGAAGTGCACGCTGAGCACTTTAACGACAGCCCTCTTCTGTCACACGGCTGCTCTCGAGCTCATCACCATACCGCCTTTCCTTTGTCTTTTAATTCCAGTCGTTTAGTCTGGAGCTGAAATGTGAGCGACCTGAACTCCTTCTGAACATCAAACTTCTAAGAGGAGAAAAAAAAAAAGAAAAAGAACTGATCGCGTGTCTGTCGGTGGTCGTAATGTGCCTGGGTTTCAATCCCGATGTCAAAGATACAAAGGGCTGGATCAGAAAATCAGATTCTATATGACGCAAGGTAGGCGAGCACGGTGGCCTCACACCGCCAGGGTCGGGGGTTTGATTCCCGTCTCGGCCATGTGTGTGTGGAGTTTGCATGTTCTCCCCGTGCCTCAAGGCGTTTTTCTCCGGGTTCTCCGGTTTCCTCCCCCGGTCCAAAAACATGCACGGTAGGTTGATTGGCACCTTGGAAAATTGTCCCTAGTGTATGAATGTGTGTGTGATTGTGTGTATGAATGTGTGTGTGTGTCCTGTGATGGGTTGGCATTCCATCCAGGGTGTATCCTGCCTTAACACCCATAGACGCCTGAGATAGGCACAGACTCCCTGTGATCCGAGGGAAGATCAGATAAAGCGGTAGAAGATGAATGAATGAATGAATGAATGGAGAGAATAGAAAAGGTCGCTTTATTTTCCGTTATTTCGCATTGTTATTTAGGTTTATCCTTGGACCGTTTTACTTTTACAAATAAAAGGTTTCTCAAATGCATGTTGTTCGTTAATGAATATGTAATATCATACATAAAAAAAAAAAAAAAATGTTGCGACATTTATTAACTTTTCCTTTGAGCTCAAAGTCCTTTATGTATAAACGAGTAGACGTTAACAACGCTGTTTATGATTAAACATGAATAAGGAAACATTAAAATCTTCAGTTAATATTGAATTAAAATGATGAAAAGTATTAAAAAAAAAAAAGATATAAATGTATAAACGTAAAGGACGTCTTTGGATGTAACAGCATCCAGACCTGTTCGACTTTTATCTATGGGCACAACAAGTACAGGGAGGGAAATTTGCAGGGACCTGCTTATAGAGCTGTTATGATTTGGCATACTTATTACCTTACATCATTACACGACATTACAAAACTCAATATACACACTCCAGAAAGCTTTCCTGAAGATGATCGTAACAAATGAGGACTCTGTGTATAATGGGATGTTCATACAGTAGATAGAAACAACACACACACACACACACAAGTTAGATAAACATTGTGGGGTCCGGTGTCCACAAATATATATCAACATTTCGATAAAGCTTAATCTACAGGGAAATGTTGGTTCGTATATAATGTAAACCCAGACTCCCTTTCTCTTTACTTCTATTTCTTTATCTCTCTCTCATTTTTCACACACACACACACACACACACACACACACACACACACACACACACACACACGCGCACACACTCATCCCCAGAGGTACTAATTACTGTATGTGAGCAGGAGAAAGGCTCGAAACGCAGGAGAGCACAGGGTATGTGTGACATTTGGCATTTGGATACCTTCAGTACGTGAGCACATGGTAATTGAGCTCGGGACCCAGTGGGGTGTTTAAAACACTGATCCTCAAACGCCCACTAATGATAACTAGAAGCAGGAACAAAGCAGTGCACCCAGGGCACGCATGACAGTCTTTTTATTGCCCTATTCCTCATCCTTGCTCTCTTCCTTCTCTCTCTCTCTCTCTCTCTCGTTCTCATCCTTTCCCCTCCTCCTCTTCTCTCTCTCTCTCTGATGGGGATTTGTTTAAGAGGCTCTCGAGGCGGGATAAGTAGATTACCTGAGGGAGTTTTGATATTCTGCGGCACATAGTGATGACGATGGAGTGACATTCCTGCGTTATTTCTCTCACCACTACACACACACACACACACACACACACACACACACACACACACGCAGACACACACACACACACATAAAATAACGAAGAATTGTTTGCCATATCATTTTTCATCTACCACAACTACATAATTGTAACTGCAACTTTTGACCAATCAGAATCAAGTATTCCGCAGGTTTAAATTACTCATAGACAGAACAAACAAAAAGAAAGATTTTTCCGTCGTTGAAATAAAGTTCGACAATTATATGGTTCGTTAGGCAAGCTACTAGACGTTTAGTTTGACACATCATTTGTTTGTACAATTTTAATAGATGATTTTCGTAAAGACCCAATGTTTACGGATAGGTGGCTTAAATGTCTGCGGTTTGTATTACTACGAAACAAAAAGACAATTGCAGAAGAATGTGCTAATGAAAAAAAAAACAACAAAAAAAACGCACGAGATAGCTAGACATTTTTCTGGTTAGTTAGGTAACCTACTAAAAAGTTGCCTCATGTGTCGACTTATACAGCACTATTTGGCGTTCTTAAAAACTCAATGTGTGTGTATAGTAAATTATGGAATTAGATTATAAATCCAATATTTGTATTCACATGAGAGTTTATTTATATATTTATATATATATATATATATATATATATATATATATATATATATATATATATATCATTTCTACCGCTATATATCGTGGCCAAGATGGGAATCGAACCCGGATCCTGGCGGTGTGAGACAAACCTGCTAACCACTAAGCCACCATGTCCCTTATATATCTATATATATATATATATATATATATATATATATATATATATATATATATATAAATGATATATACATATATATTTATATATACATTCATTAATTAAATTCATTCATTCATCTTCTACCTCTCTACGCTTTATCCGATCTTCCCAACCCAGCACAGGACACACACACACACACACACACACACACACACACACACATTCATACACTAGGGACAATTTTTCCAAGGTGCCAATCAACCTACCGTGCATGTTTTTGTTTTGGACCGGGGGAGGAGGAACCGGAGAACCCGGAGAAAAACCCCCTGAGGCACGGGGAGAACATGCAAACTCCACACACACATGGCCGAGACGGGAATCGAACCCGGACCCTGGTGGTTTGAGGCGAACGTGCTAACCACTAAACCAACGTGCCATAATATGTATATCGTATGTATATTATATATGTATATATGATATATATTATATATATATATATAGATATTATATATTATATATATATATATATATATATATATATATATATATATATATATATATATATATATAATATAAATAACAACAAATCTTTTTGCACAGAAAAACTTTCTGGAAACTATTTACAAACTATTTTGTGAGCTAATCTTGTGTTGTTTATCACATCACAGAATGCAAGAACCAATCAGGCATAACTTATGCAAATATGGGCTATACAGATTTCTGCTCATAGGCGACCTGCTTAGGTAGAGTCGTTTAGTGGATATATTTATTTATTTAATGCACATTTCTGTAACTAAAAAAAAAACATTAATACAAACATTGTCCAAAGTTCCCGTTTCGAGGCTTTAAATCCCTCAGAACTTCTGATTCTGTTCAGATTGATGTTAAAAGAAAGAAAAAGAGGGTAAAGGCGTTGTGTGTGTGTGTGTGTGTTTCCGTTTCTCTCTCAGTGGGTGTGTGTGTGTGTGTGTGGGGTGTGTGTGTGTGTCCCGGTGGTGAGGCAGAACTCAGGGGCCTCGTACTTACGCGATAACACAACACACATGTTTCGCACGCCGTCAATCCTCTCCCCCATTACATCTCTCAGACCCTACTAATTATCTACTAAACAATATCACAAACATATAAATGAGACGAATTTGAAAGGACAGATATTTAAAAAAAAACAATTATGGATATAGAAACGTATATAGATAAATAAATAAAATCAAAAGCACCCCAGGACAAATATATAAGGAAATGTCATCTACATTCAGAAAGGTATTTAAAGTGTCAGGTTTCACGTGAGCTTTTCAGTAATCACAAGAAATGAAATTGATTTACATGTATTCATTCATTCATTCATTCATTCATTCATCTTCTACCGCTTTATCCGATCTTCCCTCGGGTCACGGGGAGTCTGTGTCTATCTCAGGCGTCTATGGGCAATTAAGGCAGGATACACCCTGGATGGAATGCCAACCCATCACACACACACACACACACACACAGGGCACACACACACACACACACATTTATACACTAGGGACAATTTTCCAAGGTGCCAATCAACCTACCGTGCATGTTTTTGTGTTTTTGGACCGGGGGAGGAAACCGGAGAACACGGAGAAAAACCCCCTGAGGCACGTGGAGAACATGCACCACACACAATGGCCGAGACGGGAATCGAACCCCGACCCTGGGTGATTTATATACATTATATATATATATATATAATATATATATATGGATATATACATATTGTCCATATATATATATATATATATATATATATATATATATATATATATATATATGCTTTCACTTTTTTTGACTTCCTGTGTGCACTTTCAAAGCAACTTTTGTGTGTGTGTATAGTAGATATATATAGATATATATATATATATATATATATATATATATACTATATATATATATATAT
>JACRUU010000010.1:9719964-9732464 GCA_030449085.1 Kryptopterus vitreolus | reverse complement strand
ACGCTGCCTGTGCATTAACGAGCCGCACCTTCGCCAGGTCGCCTCTCCCCGTGATCTCTTCCGTTTCTTACCATACAGTTTATGTTTGCATGTCTGGTGTTTTCCTCATCTCCTGCGGCTTTTAATCCCTCCATCTCCCACGACCCGTCTCCGTCAGAGCTCCCTCCCCTGCGCTCCCTTCCCTTTGCTCAGCTCTCTGGGATCCCTTTCCTTTGCTTCCTTCCCTGGGCTCACTTCCTTGTGCTCCCTTCCCTTTGCTCAGCTCCCTGTGCTCCCTTCCCTGCTCTCCCTTATCTGCTCTCACTTCCCAGTGCTCCTTTCCCTGCACTCCCTTCTCTGCTCTCCCTTCTCTGCTCTCCCTTCCCTGTGCTCCCTTCCCTGTACTACCTTGCCTCCACTCTCTTCCCTGTGCTCCCTTTCCTTCTATCCCTTCCCCGCACTCCCTTCGCTGTGCTCCGTTCTCTGCTCTCACTTCCCTGCACTCCCTTCTTTGCTCTCACTTCCCTGTGCTCACTTCCCAGTGCTCCTTTCCCTGCACTCCCTTTTCTGCTCTCCCTTCCCTGTACTACCTTGCCTCCACTCTCTTCCCTGGGCTCCCTTTCTATCTATCCCTTCCCCGCGTTCACTTCCCTGTGCTCCATTCCCTTTGTTTTTTTTAAAAGTATTCCAATACTGGTACACAAAAAAACAAAAACAAATAAAAACCAATGATCTGATGATGTTATTCCTCACTACGTTCCACTTCCTGCTCTCTCTCTCTCTCTCCTCCTGCTCTCTCTCTCTCTCTCTCTCTCCTCTCTCCCTCTCCGTCCTCTCGCCTCGCTCTCTCTCTCTCTCTCTCTCTCTCTCTCTCTCTCTCTCTCCAGGCGTCAATCATGGTGTTGTTTATTACTAAAATCATTTCATGTCAAGAACATCAAAGTCTTAATAAATCCCCGATTGCAGGTCAGAGAGACCCCGCTGTAACACAAGCCAAATATTATTCCAACTGTGAGATCCTGAAGTTGTAAATTAGGAAGCAGCGAGCGTTGTGTTGCGTTATGAGGAGGGAGATACCGGCTCGTGACACAACAGAGCCAAGCATGGAGCGTGGGCGAGCATTCGCTACGGCTGGGAAGCAGTAAGGAAAGGAAAGGAGTAGGATGAAGGTGGAGAAGGGGGGGGGGGGGGGGGTTGGGGGGGTATTTAGTGCTTCTTTCGGGTCAGGATAACCTGAGTGTAATCATTGCCCTTTTTTTTTCTCGGCGTGAGAGAGAGAGCGAGAGAGACCAAGAGAGAAAGACCAGCTGCAGCTGAATGTCCACCAGCCGTGCTACGAAGGAGTGTAAACGATACTCTGTACTTTTCATCTTCTTTTAATCATTATGTAGACATATTTATGACAAGAATATATATATATATATATATATATATATATATATATATATATATATATATATATATATATATATATTTGTACTTATAGCAAGCGTTATTTATATAATACCCATGCGGTGTTAAATAGTTCAGGATGTGATTATTACTTGTCTATAACAAGTTCAAGTTCATAATCAAATGCTTATATTAAAGCACTTATTATTGTTTCTATAGCAACAAATGACACCTAGATTATAAATAAGGACTAATTCTGGCATTATAATTTCATACAAAGTGTTTATTTTATTCATTTATTTGTCTTATTAACGTCAGGAAATGGAGGTGGTCTATACACACTAACATGGTGGCGTATCATTTTAATTTTATTAATTCTGATTCGTACCAATTCTCAGTTTCAATACCAAACCTATTATATTATATAGCAACATATTAGTTTATTACAATTATTACACTTTGCTTTGTCTTCGGTTTTTGAACGATTCTCTGTGATCTATCTTGTAAATTGGTGCTTAGATTCCCACATAAGGTCCTGGCAGATTGGATGCATGAAAGGTCCTGGCAGATTGGATACAGTGGAAGGTCCTGGCAGATTGGATGAATGAAAGCTCCTGGCAGATTGGATACAGTGGAAGGTCCTAGAAGATTGGATGGATGAAAGGTCCTGGCAGATTGGATACAGTGGAAGGTCCTGGCAAATTGGATGCATGAAAGGTCTTGGCAGATTGGATACAGTAGAAGGTCCTGGAAGATTGGATGCATGAAAGGTCCTGGCAGATTGGATACAGTGGAAGGTCCTGGAAGATTGGATGGATGAAAGGTCCTGGCAGATTGGATATAGTGGAAGGTCCTGGCAGATTGGATGCATGAAAGGTCCTGGTAGATTGGATACAGTAGAAGGTCCTGGAAGATTGGATGGATGAAAGGTCCTGGCAGATTGGATGCATGGCAGTGGAAGGGAAGGTCCTGGCAGATTGGATGCATGAAAGGTCCTGGTAGATTGGATACAGTAGAAGGTCCTGGAAGATCGGATGGATGAAAGGTCCTGGCAGATTACGGTCGTGGGGGGGGGATGAAGGGGAATCGAAATTTGAAATTTAGAACAAGTTGGAGTTGAGTGCAAAAGTTTACACACCCTTAAGGACAAAATAAATGTATCAAAAGAAGAAAAAATACCTATAAGATTATTGGTCTGATACCATGTCGATATATATATTGGACAAGGTGCCAATCAACCTACCGTGCATGTTTTTGGACCAGGGGAGGAAACCGGAGAACCCGGAGAAAACCCCCTGAGGCACGGGGAGAACATGCAAACTCCACACACATACATGGCCGAGACGGGAATCGAACCCGGACCCTGGAGATGTGAGGCGAACGTGCTAACCACTAAACCACCGTGCTGCCATACCTATCTTTATCTTATCCCGAATTTTTCGCTCCATGAAGATATTCTTTACATGAGGTAGAGTGGAATTCCTTGAATGGCCTTCCTAGGATGACCAGGATCTCCTCACCTTACATCAGCACCTGACTTCCTTGCTGAATGAGAGCAAAATCCCTACAACCACATTCCCGAGGGCACTGTGGCACGTCGTGGACTGGGACGTTCAAAAACAGAACGTTAACCTTCTACACCCGATGAGTACATGCGTACACTCCAAACCTGTACACTTCCTATTAAGTTTACTGACTCATGCGCTTCAGGGCGAAAACGTTTACAGGATTAACGTTCTGGATGCATTATGCGTGTCTCTGCGTTGTATCCCCTGAAGTTAGCCAGTCTCTCTTTCCGTCCGATACGACGAGCCGGATAGTCATTTGCGCACGCAGGGGTTAATAAAGGAAGAAAGTTTACGGGGTGAAAAGCAACATCCCCGCGCTTTTTCGTCATGCTGATCGAGGCATGTCCGTGTGCCGTAGGCAAATGCAGAGACAAATGCAGTCTCTCTTGTGTCTTTTTATATGGGGGGTAAAAAAATATTAAAATAAAGCCTGTTTCTCTTTCTTTAATAGTATCAATAGAGGTAAAGGATCTTAAAAGTCAGCAGTGACTCGCTATCAGGTAAAATGGAGGCTTGTGCAACTCGGGGATACGTTTTAGCGAAAGTGTGCGCTGACTGTTTGACTGGTATGAAGCAGAGCGGCACTAAAAGTGGACTTAACTTCCCTTTGACTCGGGACATAAAAGACGATATATTACGGCGAAATACAGCTGGCCGCGGACCTAAAAGGACCATTAAAGAGGGGTCGAGTAATTGGGAAAAGATAAGGTGGAGAAAGAATGAAGGAATGAAAGAAAGAAAGAAAGAAAGTAAGGAAGGAGAGAGGAGGTGTGCGGGGGAAGAAAATAAATAAATAAAGGGCTGGTCTTCAAAGAGATATCAGTTTTACCATTAGTTCAATTTGAATTGATCCCCACAAATACCCCCCTTCCCCCCATTCCTCCTCCTCCTCGGATGCTAGGAAACAGATGCCAAGATGCTTTTGTTACATTGCCCCCAAACACAAAAGTAAGTACCGGAAGAAATAAAGTGATTGTAGTTAGTGAGAGAGGGAGGGAGAGAGGGATTGAGAGAGAGAGAGAGAGAGAGAGAGAGAGGGAGGCATGCAGCATCTTTGAGTCCTTTGATTGCTATCTTGAGGCTATACAGTGCAATTACTGGCTGGGAACATTAAAGAGGCAGATTACAAGCAGACAGGCTAGACAGGGAGGAACAAACACACACACACACACACACACACACACACACACTTACACACACTTACACGCTCACACTCATACACCAGGTACCGACAGCCGGACACTGTAACACATACACACATTCTACCTTCAGGGTCAAAAAGAAGTGCTTGTTAAAGCAAGGCTTAAGGACTGATAAGGAAAAGCACATTATGTTATTATGTGCATCTTTATACTTACATTTTACAACATTTGACGAATTGCTTCTTCACCGACTCCCTCTCTGACTAGTTTCGGAAATCAAGATGTCGTGACTTGGCTTCGGATAAAGTGAAATAAATTTATTTATTTATTTATTTATTTATTTATCCACCCCCCCCCCCCCCCCCCCCCCCCCACGGTAATTACTTTTATATCAGGGGAGGAAAAAACACTCCATCCTGAAACCTTTAATGAAGCTGGTAATCGTTCCTTATCTTTACTATTAATAAACCAATAATCTTATGGGTTCTTTTTCTTCCTTTGCTACATTTATTTTGTCCTTAAGGGTGTGTAAACTTTTGCACTCGACTTCATTAAGAATATTAAGAATATATAATATATATATATATATATATATATATATATATATATATATATATATATATATATATATATATATATATATAGAGGGGCACGGTGGCTTAGTGGTTAGCACGTTCGCCTCACACCGCCAGGATCCGGGTCAGGATCCGGGTTCGATTCCCGTCTCAGCCATGTGTGTGTGGAGTTTGTGCATGTTCTCCCCGTGCCTCAGGGGGTTTTTCTCCGGGTTCTCCGGTTTCCCCCTCCCCGGTCCAAAAACATGCACGGTAGGAGTTGATTGGCACCTTGGAAAATTGTCCCTAGTGTATGAATGTGTGTGTGTAATGTGAGTGTGTGTGTGCCCTGTGATGGGTTGGCATTCCATCCAGGGTGTATCCATGCCTTAATGCCCATTAATGCACCATAGAGATAGGCATAGGCACAGACTCCCCGTGACCCGAGTGAAGATCGCATATAGCGGTAGATTAAAGATGAATGACATGAATGAATATATATTAAGCAATAGGGCAATTAACCCATATATATATATATATATATATATATTTTTTTTTTTTTTTGAATTTTTTTTGTGATTCTCGAATTCTATTATGATTCCTCTTTGTTTTGTTTTTTCCAACCGGGCAATCTGCCAGGACCTTTTGTCCAATCTGCCAGGACCTTATATGGGAAGTTAAGCATCATTTTACAAGATGGATCGCAGAGAATCTTTTAAAAAATGTGTAATTATTGTAATAAATGAATATGTTGCAATCACGGTTGGATTGGTATCGAAACTGAGATCCCATAACTAGTTGTCGACTTAGATTCTATGTTAAGTGCTTTAATGCGATAATAACGAAGATAATAACGAAGATTAGAACGAAAAAAAGAAAAAGAAAGATAGATAATCTGAATAAAAACGACAACAAAGGAAAAACGTCCAGGTCGGGAGCGCCTCGAGGCAGACTGTCACAAAACTGAAAATTACAACCTCTAATTATGTAATGTTAGGTCACCTGCTGGTTCCCACTAATCAACCGGCTCTCCCATTAACTCGCAGGGAGGATCAAGGCTGACGTGCGCTTCCGCATCCGAGACGCTGCCCCCTAATACATCATACGGTGAAGTGACACGTTCGGGAGCGCCAACCATCATCAAGCTCATGTGACCGAGCTCGTGTTCTACAAAGGGAGAGACAATACCTCCGCACTTCCGGCTCGGCATCCATCTTGCTGCTTTTTCCGCGCGGAGGACGTTTTAAGGACGTCTGACACTCTTGTTACGTCTCCGTTACAAATTTGCGCAAAACTTTAGCGATATTTTCAAAACGCCGATAAAACTCGTCCTCTTGCGATAAGTCGTTCAATAACTTATATAATACTATAATAATACTTATATCGCAGCCTGGTCACGTATATCATGTGACCTGGAAATGCGAGAAATGCCTGTTCTGTTTCCTTTCATTTATTTAATCAAATGTCATTTTAATCAAAATTATACTAAGTGAATATATAGATATATATATATATATATATATATATATAATATATATATATATCATTTCATTCATCTCTTCTAACTCATTCATTCATTCTAACTTCTAATCTTCTACCGCTTTATCCGATCTTCCCTCGGGTCACGGGGAGTCTGTGCCTATCTCAGGCGTCTATGGGCATTTAAGGCAGGATACACCCTGGATGGAATGCCAACCCATCGCAGGGCACACACACACACACACACATACAACACACACACACACACACACACACACACACACACACATTCATTCACACACTAGGGACAATTTTCCAAGGTGCTAATCAACCTACCGTGCATGTTTTTTGGACCGGGGGAGGAAACCGGGAGAACCCGGAGAAAAACCCAACCAAACCCCCTGAGGCACGGGGAGAACATGCACAAACTCCACACACACATGGCCGAGACGGGAATCGAACCCGGACCCTGGCAGTGTGAGGCGAACATGCTAACCACTGAGCCACCGTGCCCCCTTATATATATATATATATATATATATATATATATATATATATATATATATATATATATATATATATATATATATATATATATATATATATATATATATATATATATATATTATCTATATATAGTGAAATATATTATAAGTATAAGAATAATATATTATATATAAGTGAAAGATTACACAGCATGTGTCAGACGCCTCTGGATAAGGGGCGTCTGACACATGCTGTAATCTTTCACTTATTAGTGACTTACAACTGAGAGTTAAGGGCCTTGCTCAAGGGCCCACAAGTGGTGGTATTTGAACCTGCAATCTTCCGGTCCACAGTCCAATGCCTTAACCACTGAGCTACCACCATCTCACTTTTACCAAAGAATACACTGTTTTTTATTTATCACATACACATATCGCATATCCATGCTTGTTCGGATCAGAGCGCAGGGGCAGCCATGATACTGCGCCCTTCTGGAGCACAGAGGGTTAAGGGCCTTGCTCAAGGACCCAAGAGTGACAGCTTAAACAATACCAGGGGATTGAACCCCCAACCTTCTGATCAGTAGCTCAGCGCCTTAAACATCTGAGCTACAACCCTCCCTCTTTTTAAAAAAAAAAAAAAAAAAAAAAAATATATATATATATATATAATATATAAAATTTATTATTATTATTATTATTATTATTATTATTATTATTATTATTATTATAGTTATTTTTTTCCAGGACAGACTCTAAAATGCAACAAATACAGAACAACGAAACAAAATCCTAATTATTAAATAAAATGGGCCCCCCCAAACATCTTTTTTTTTTTTTTACATTTTTTATTTTTAATTTTTTTGCAATAAATGTACCCCTTTGTGTCATTACTTGAGTCATGTATGTATATTTCTTTTGTTAAATTATGTAAAACAATGCGATGCTGTGACGCGTGCTGCATTCGATGCCTAAAATGGTATTTAAGATTTTTCTCTGTAAGGCCGAATTTTTGGAAAGAAAACTGATAACCTTCAATCCTCAAATACGCATGACATGGAAGCGACGGAATGACCACACACAGTCGTTTACATTTTGAAGACCGCCCTTATCCAGGGCAATTGAGGGTTAAGGGCCTTCCTGGTGGTGGTGGGATTTGAACCTGTGATCTTGCAGTCCAGTCCCGAGGCCAACGCCTTAACCACGGTGCTGCCACTCATACACACGCATACAATCATGGCCATCCATCAACACATGCCTCTACATGCAACACATCAACGGTCCCCAAACCCCCCATGCCTACCCCCCCAACCCCCCCCCCCCCCCCCCCCCCCCCCCCCCCCCCCCCCCCCATCTCCCCCCCCCCCCCTCCCACCCGCCAACCAGTGGGACCAGTAAATTGATATGAACCCTCACAGAAGCAATGCATAACTTACATTATTTCCGTTATATTTATTATATATTCAGATGTTTTATTTAGCACAATTACCGGACTTTATATCTGTCTATGACTCCCTCTTGTCTCGCTCCCATGACTCACCTACATCCACTACCTTCTCAAAGGATCTGCTCCGGCCGCGAACACATAATACCTTCCCGCTAAATTAAAATCCCATAAACAAACATCTTGCGTCGGGTAAAAATGACTAGACGGAAGACTAGTCAAAGAAAGCTGCGTTTAACAGACACTAACAAGGACTTGGAAATATACGGATGGATATATTTATTTGCACCCCCTTCCCTCGAGTCCCGCTCGGCATAATATCTACCCTCTAATGAGGCCTTTCAAATCTTCTTTTTAATGTCGCTCGTATCGTTTTATCTTCTTGTCTTTCTCCGTCACACCTTAAATCCCGGTCTGGAGCGGAAAAAAAAAAGGGAGTCGCTGCTCTAGAAGTAAACGGACACTATGGATACGGAGGTGGAGAGGAAGTACCGGAGAGAGAGCGGCGAGGAAGCGCTGGGAAGTAGAGGGAGGGGAGAGAAGGAAAGAGAGGTGAGAGGAAAAGAGGGAGGGGAAGGGAATGGAGGGGAGGGCTACTCATTTGTTTTTTCCCGCAGCTCTAGGGCTGGCAGTACTTCTTCCTCTTTGTGATTTACTGCTTCTACCGACATGACCACATCTAAAGCTTCAATAATTAGAGGCCTCTAAAAGTGGCCAGTTAAGGTCTGGAGTAATGAATTTTTTGGCCTGGATACATTCGTGTGTTTGCGTGTGTGTGTGTGTGTGTGTGTGTGTCGGCGAGAGTGTAATGAGTGGCTTATTGTGTGTTTGTTTAGAACAAGGTGCAACATGGAACTCCTCTTGTTTTCATAAGCTTTGATTTCCCGAGCATCGCGCCGGCCTGCCGAGCGCCTCTTTACAAGGTTGTTTCCTCCGCCGGGATCCTTGTTGTGGTGATTAAATATATCCCCAGAGCAAGGCATCAATTACGGGGCTCACAACACTGACGACGGAGAGCCAAGCCTGGCTGAGCAGCACCGCACCGGGGCCAGATATGAGCCTCCGGGGGGAAACAGGAGAGCAGAGCGAGTACAATAGGCGTGTGTTTGTTTAACCTCTGCAATCCGTTGCTGTTTAAAAACAGACCCAAAAGTACACAAATACAATATTACATGACTTTTTACAACATTAACTTTTACTACTCCATTTCTCATTGTGTACACACACACACACACACACACACAATGCAAAAACAGAGGTTGTTTTAATGATTAAATATGGTACGTGGCTCCTTTAAGAATTATGATCCGGTTTTGGTTGCCTTCCATAGAAACTGGTGATGCGTTTTGGTGACATACGGAATAAAGTATATATTTTATTTGACGCTGAAAATAATTAGATGAGATTAGATGAGCCATTTTATAAATATTATTATCATTCAGTCATTCAACTTCTACCGCTATTACCTACCGCTTTATCCGATCTTCCCTCGGGTCACGGGGAGTCTGTGTCTATCTCAGGCGTCTATGGGCATTAGGGCAGGATGCACCCTGGATGGAATGCCAACCCATCACAGGACACACACACACACACACACACACACACATTCATACACTAGGGACAATTTTCCAAGGTGTAAATGCATGTTCTTGGACCGGGAGGAAACCGGAGAACCCAGAGAAAAACCCCCTGAGGCACGGAGAGAACAACGGACTGAAGTTTTTTTATAATTTTTTTTTTTCATTGTTGTTCGCATTTCGTTCATTCGCCAACACAACACAGAGTGAAGGAGCATGCATTAATACCGTTAAAGTGAATTTGCATTAATGTATTATATATACAGCCCTAATATATATATATATATATATATATATATATATATATATATATATATATATATATATATATATATATATATATATATATACATCCACCTACACATCATCATTAAGAAATCTTGCCTGCCCGAAGGTTCATTCATCTTCAGCATTGTTTGAGTTCGGCTCTTGACCACAGTGTGAACTCCCTGACGAGTTCACGTCCAACACCATCTCAGGTTTCCCCTGGGAACGGAAGTCCCCGGTGACCTCTGCGCCGGTGGTCTCCGGCAGATGAACACGCTGCAGGAATGGCAGGTATGCTCTAATGGAATTGGGCAAGTTTGCTAATGAAACCCTGAGCACGCTTCATTAACACGGCATACACCTTCCACCGTTCACAGGTCACTTCGGGGGCAGCGAGAGCAAAAACAAACAACGGAAAAAAAAAAAAAAAATCACAATAAACAAGTAAATCAAAAAAAAGTAGTCCTAAAATAATGAGTTTGTGGTTTTAAACAAATTTTTACATCATGGGTTTTTTTTTTTTGTTTTTTTAATAATTAACTTCTGACAAATGTTCTGTTATCTATTCATTTTCACCATCTAGCTTTATGAACAACACCTGCCATTGTGACTAGATATCTACGATAACGTGTTTTATTATATATATATATATATATATATATATATATATATATATATATATATATATATATATATATATATATATATATTCATTCATTCATCTTCTACCACTATATCCGATCTTCCCTCGGGTCACGGGGAGTCTGTGTCCTATCACAGGCGTCTATGGGCATTAAGGCAGGATACACCCTGGATGGAATGCCAACACATCACAGGGCACACACACACACACACACACACACCACACACACACACACACACACACACATTCACACAATAGGGACATTTTTCCAAGGTGCCAATCAACCTACCGTGCATGTTTTTGGACCGGTGGAGGGAAACTGGAGAACCCGGAGAAAAAAACCCCCTGAGGCACGGGGAGAACATACAAACTCCACACACACACACACACACATGGCCCAGACGGGAATCGAACCCGGACCCTGGCGGTGTGAGGCGAACGTGCTAACCACTAAACCACTAAACCACCGTGCCCCTCTATATACACTTTTTTGTATAATACATTTTTTTGTTTTTATTGATACTGAATTTGAAACATAAATCTGTTGTATGGACATTAACGCTCAACTTTTCAGCTGTATAAACACAATAATTCATTTGTTTGGACACTGTGGAAAAGGGTACACACACACACACACACACACACACACACACACACAAATATACACACACAAAATACAATCAAATAAAATGCACATTTTACAAACATTTCAGTGCTCAGATGTTTATATATAACACTATTTCTCTTTTACCGCATAACTGTATACAACATAGTCGGCGTTACTGTGTATTGTTTATCCTCTTGCCCCCCCCCCCTTTTGCCCCCCCCCCCATTGCCCCCCCCCCCCTTTTTTTTTTTCCTCACGTGTAAACAAAGCAATTTGGAGTGAAGTTTACATGTTTCTTATGGACGTGAAGAGACTGAAATTATCCCTCCGTCCATGTGATAATAACTGAAAATTTGGATACAGAAATCTTGTGCACTTGAACTGTAGGAGATTCATCTGGTTTCAATATTGATTACAGCAACAACGACAACAACAACAAAAACCCAAAACAACAACAACACAACAAACAAAACACCTGTTCGCCGTCCTCTGTCATCTGAAGCCTCTCTAATCGCTGACAAATAACCGCGTACCCTTCAAAAATGACTTGATAAACACACGCCAGGCTTTCTTTTACACATCTGCTGCCACACACTCGCTGAATATGAATGTGATTCATTATTGTATCTCTACCTGTACATGTGTGTATTTCTTTTTTACGGCCCTCGGTTTGAGGGAGATGAGTGACGGCTAGCCATCTGTCCTTCTTCCATCGCCCATGTCGCTGCGTCTTTCGCCGTCTTTCAAAGTTTGCGAGGCGGCCCAAAGCAGCAGCAGCTCAGGAATTTGTGTGTGTGCGTGTGTGTGTGTGTGTGTGTGTGTCTAACAAAGTGGCTGTGTGTGTATTGTTTATAATAATAAACCATCTGGACAAAGATGTTTGCGCAGAATTTATATTGAACAGCTGAAAAAGCTGAGCTTCTGAACACTGACAGAGTGGACTAGTGATGCAACGGACCACACTGGCAGAAGACACGGAGAGAAAGAAAGAGAGAGAGAGAGAGAGAGAGATGGAGAGAATACATCTACAGAGGTTTATCTTAAGAAGTAATGGAAATCTTTAGCATCATTTCTGTTTAGTTTCCACGGCCGAGAAAATTCAACGTCTGTGCCGGGAAAAAGAAAAGAACTTCTTTTCTTTTTTTTCTTTCTTTCTTTCTTTTGTTTTTTTCTTTCTTTTTTTTTTTTTACTCGAAATATAATAAACGTGTAAGAGCAGCTGTATTTATACCTTTAAAAACGCTTGCAGGTGGAGTCCCGCATCACCACCAATTTCCCGCTCTTGAATTTTCCGACTGGCTTTGCTTGTGCGTCGTTTCGCGCCGCAGATCTTGTGTGTACTTTCGTTTACATTTCCACGTGC
>JACRUU010000010.1:9702464-9714964 GCA_030449085.1 Kryptopterus vitreolus | reverse complement strand
AAAAAAAAGAGAGAGAGAGAGAGAGAGAGAGAGAAAAAATTACTTCCTTGAACCCGACACGGCTATATTCATTAAGTGTTGGAAAGCAGAGAGCAGGTCCCACAATTTGTAGCGCAGCAAATCATATTTTCCACCCGAGAGATATGGACATAACCAATGATTTAATACCAGGAATGTCATAATTATTTTGGGAGATCGGGTTGCGGCTAATGGGAGCACGCTTGAAAGCCCTAATTAGGATTTTTTTGTTTGGGTTTTTTATTTATTTTTTTGTAGTCGACTGTCACCGGGGCGAGGGCGAGGGAAGAGAAAAGAAAAGGTGGCTGAGGAAATAAAAGTTCGCAGTGCCGGGGCCAAGGCTGTAATTTGAGCTTCGGCTCCAGGACGGGGCGAAATCACGATCGCTTGCGCAGCAGCGAAACATGCAGGGAGTAATTGCGAGGTGTCGACCCGCACCTTGTGACTGCATGCACGTGTGTTTGTATGGTGTGTGTGTGTGTGTGTGTTTAAGGGATTGGGGTGTGTGTGTGTGTGTGTGTGTGTGTTGGAGGGGGGGGGATTCTTAGGGGGTGTATGATTACTGGGGGTATCCTCTTTGTGAGACAAGTGTGGAGGAGAGGAAGGGAAGAAAACAAAAATATAAACACAACAATTATAAAGTGAGTCATTCAGACAGGTAATAATGACTTTATATAAGGGCCTTGTGTAATAAGAGCTGTGAAAGAAGAAGAAGAAGAAGAAAAAGAAAAATATATGTGGGGGAAAAAAGTTCCAATAGACAGTGTGTTTATTAAAAAGGAAAAAAAGAGAGAGAGAAAGAGAGAGAGAAAGAAAAGACTTCACTTAGCAGCTTGGCATGAGCTATATGTGGGATAATAATACCAGAAATGATGATAGAGTAGCCTGTAAGACACATCCGCCGCATGCCTGAAGCATGAGGATATTTGCTCTGGGTGTGCGAGCAAATGTGTGCGAGTGTGTTTTAGGCATAGTTCAGTGTCATTTCAGCTACAAGGCTGATGTTGGGGTAAATAGAAATCTGGGCACCGTCGCCTGGCGGCAATAAAAAAGATGTTCAATGTGTTGCATTGTTCTAGATTAAGGGTCTTTGTTTATTATATTAAAACATATTATGCAATGAAATGCACAAATGAGGAATCTGCACCTTCATATCACTTCATACTTACACAAAAATTCTGCGCTCAGAGCATAAGATTTATCATTAACTGTACGGCTACATGTTTATTATTTTTGTTTCACAGTGACATATAGTCTCACTGAAGCTCAGTCTTACAGTAATTTACAGTATAACAGTAACTTATAGTCTCACAGTAACTTACAATATAACAGTAACTTACAGTCTCACAGTAACTTATAGTATAACAGTAACTTATAGTCTCACAGTAACTTACAATATAACAGTAACTTACAGTATAACAGTAACTTACAATATAACAGTAACTTACAGTATAACAGTAACATATATAGTCTCACAGTAACTTACAATATAACAGTAACTTACAGTCTCACAGTAACTTATAGTATAACAGTAACTTATAGTCTCACAGTAACTTACAATATAACAGTAACTTACAGTCTCACAGTAACTTACAATATAACAGTAACTTACAGTATAACAGTAACATATATAGTCTCACAGTAACTTACAGTCTCACAGTAACTTACAATATAACAGTAACTTACAGTCTCACAGTAACTTATAGTATAACAGTAATTTATAGTCTCACAGTAACTTACAATATAACAGTAACTTATAGTATAACAGTAACTTATAGTCTCACAGTAACTTACAGTATAACAGTAACTTATAGTCTCACAGTAACTTACAGTATAACAGTAACTTACAATATAACAGTAACTTACAGTATAACAGTAACTTATAGTCTCACTGTAACTTATAGTCTTACAGTAACTTACAGTATAACAGTAACTTACAGTCTCACAGTAACTTATAGTATAAAAGTAATTTATAGTTTCACAGTAACTTAAAGTATAAAAGTAGCTTATATTCTTATATTCATGTAACTCATAATTTCAATGCGTATTATATATGTACTAGTTGTGTTTATTGGACAAATTGCTTTTGTTTACATTGTTCCTTAAGCTTTACAAAGATGAAACGATAAATGGATGAAAACCTAGAAATGTTTCAATGGTGGATAGAATTTCATTCTTTTTAATACAAATATGTTTGGGATCAATTTTACAAAGGACAAATGAAACACATGCACGATTACTTTTGGCATGAATGAATAGCAGGGACACGACGTCCTCAAAAAGAATCATCCTTAACGATGACTGCTCATACAAAAGCCACACACAGGTGTGTTTCTATTAAAAATAAGGGTGGTGAAATATGAAGGTGTGTGTGTGTGTGTGTGTGTGTGTGTGTTTGTCACCTGGATAAGGTGGGTCCAGTGTTACAGGGTTTCCCCAGATGTACTGTAGGGGTTGGCCAGTGTCCAGAAAAGGAGGGTCACACAAACACACACAAACACACTTAGCAACAGACATACAGAGACAAGACACCTTCCTGTCAACAAACAGCATGTACTCTAGACACCTACATCACCCCCCTCAAACACACACACAGTCACACACATGCAAAAAAGTACACACAAACACACACACACACACACACACACACACACACACACACACACACACACCTCTATCAGTCATTAGCTTGTAGGGAAGTTAAAAGTAGACATTAGGTCAGTGGGGAGGCTATGAGCAAGCAAACAGCGGGTAATTTTTTTGTGTGTGTGTATATGTGTGTGTGTGTGTGTGTGTGTGTGTGTGTGTGTGTGTGTGTGTGAAGGTAACGTCTACTTATTAACCCAGCGCTGACTGTTGCTATTATCTCCTGATGTTTTATTATTATTATTTTTTATAGTGACTTCATTTTTAATAGTGCACACACACACACACACACACACACACACACCGCCACACCACACCACACACACAAAGCATCTCCAGGATGTGGTCTCACTCTCCAAAAAAACGATAAAAAAAGATATATATATATATATATATATATATATATATATATATAATTACTATATACTATATAAAATTAGTACATCTACTATTATATCTAATAATCTAAATCTATCTATCTATCTATCTATCTATCTATCTATCTATCTATCTATCTATCTATCTATCTATCTATCTATCTATCTATCTATCTATCTCTCTCTCTCTCTCTCCTCGCAATCTCTCTCTCTCTCTCTCTCTCGCTCTCTATATATATATCTATATATATATATCATATATATATCTATCTATGTATTACTATATATATATATATATATATATATATATATATCTATATATATCTATAATATATATATATATATATATAATATATATATATAGTATATATAAATATACTATGCAGATAGATTTATTATCCAATGGTGCTGCAGCTTGCCATAAATCTATGTGTAATCCTCTTTCCATAACATCTTTCCCCTGGCCAATGTTATTCCTCGTAAACGCCACTGGTTTTACCTAACAAGATTTCATCCGTCTGATGTAATCACTTCTGATATTGTTAATAGCATTTGGCATATCTTATGATCCATAAACAAAAAAACATTTACCTTCCATCGATAGTTTTCAAATGTCCATTGCGTTTAAAAACATAATGTGACAGTGTTGATGTTAAAGGAGGATCAGCAGTGGAGACTCGCTCCGGAAAGACTCGTTCCATGAAGAGTCACAGTATCGCTGATGTTTTTATTTATTGCTTCCTGTAGAGCAACCATTATGTTCATTCCTGTGTATAGAACATTCAAGAACAATTATTAAATCTAATTATTTGTATCAGATGCAGAATAAAAACAATAATAATAATAATTGACCAATGTGTAAATGCGTCATAGCAAACGTTCATAAATAAATAAAGAAATAAATAAATAAATAAATAAATAAATAATAAGCAATGGTTTCCACCATAAGCATGTAAAGGCATGCTTATTTATACTCAGGACAGCATCCTTTTAGAATAATAGCTCACTTTCGGTTACTACAAATGGGTTAATAAAGTTGAAGGAGGTTACTGAGCAACTTATCCCACAGGATGTTAATTAATGCATTTACATTTTGGCCAGTTTGATTGGATTAGATTAGTCAATGATTATAAGGACAGTCACACCGCATTTAACACAAAGCCTACAGTATTTGCAGCCGTTTCCAACCTATTAGCACGTATATTATTGAAAATGCACTGCAATATTGTGTCTTTGAAACATACAAACAGCGACTGAGAGAAGAAAAGTTTGTCATGCTGAATAATATTCGAAAACGAAAATAGCACATCTATTGTATACCACTATCATTAACAGGTGCCTCATGTTTATTCACGAGGAAATGTCATCAAATTGGTTTGACAAGGAGAATTGTGTGTTATTAACATCCAAACACTTCCATACAAGCATTAACACACCACACACACACACACACACACACACACACACACACACACACACACACACACACAAACGGCCTATGCTTTTTAATCTGCAAGTCCCTGTGCATTCCATAATGTCTCGGATGTCATAATACGCATGGGAAAAGGCTTGTTGGCATGCGACGCGCAGACATGTCAGGTTCCAACACTGCCACGGAGTAAAACCACACCACTATGTCTGCGTCCGGCTTCAGATTAGATTTCCCCTTCCCCCACCCCCCCACCACCCCCCTGACTCTCAGGACAAAGCGTCCAGGATCTGGTCTCACTCTGTTGACCTTAAAACACAACATTTTTATTTTTAAATTTTTTTTTATTTTTTGCAAAATAAATAAATAAATGAATAAACAAACAAATAAATAAATAAATAAATAATATATAGCTCAGGGGCACAGTGGCTTAGTGGTTAGCACGTTCGCCTCACATCACCAGGGTCCGGGTTCGATTCCCGTCTCGGCCATGTGTGTGTGGAGTTTTTGCATGTTCTCCCCGTGACCTCAGAGGGTTTTTTCTCTGTTCTCCCTCTGGGTCCTCTCCGGTTTCTCGGGGTCCCTGGAGTCCCCACGTAAAAATGGTCCAAAAGCGGGACCGGTCCGCACAAACATGCACGGTAGGTTTGATTGGCACCTTGGAAAATTGTCCCTAGTGTATGAATGTGTGTGTGTGTGTGTGTGTGTGTGCCCTGCGACGGGTTGGCATTCCATCCAGGGTGTATCCTGCCTTAATGCCCATAGACGCCTGAGATAGACACAGACTCCCCGTGACCCGAGGGAAGATCGGATAAAGCGGTAGAAGATGAATGAATAATAATAATAATAATAATAATGTGCTATGGAATGTGACATTGTGTTATTAAGGCATAGACACATTATAATGTTTATTCCTATTACATCACAGTCAATTTTATTAATTAAAATAAGACAATGCTTTTTTTTTTCCATATATACTGTCATTACAGAACGCTGGAATGTGCAAGCACGTAAACAAAAGCAATGTGAAATAACAATTTTCAGAAATTCAACGTTTCTACATTAAAGAGCTACAAAAAGTCGGACAAGCGTTAAATAAATAAATAATAAATAAACACATAAATAAACATGAGAAAACACTCCCTTTTTCAGATAGCAATATTATTACTGTGCAATTTTATATTGTGCATTTTCATTGTGCACTTTATACGGTAAGGCATGTAGCCAGTGTTGATATCTGTGTACAACAAAAGTGTTGTATAACGTCTCCATCCGGACAGAGTGAATGTGATTGGATGAGATATAAATATATACCGTCATCCTATCGGTTTGCACGCGATCCATCGCACACGACACACGAATCACATCACACTCCAAAACCAGTGGACAAAACCAGTGATGAGGTCAAACAAAAAAAAGAATATTTCTTAAAATATTTCTCCACTAATGGCTCATTTATTAAACGCTCCTCATAGAGAGACCTTTCTGTAGAGAGACGTTTCTGTAGAGAGTCTTTTTAAACCCTACTATCTCTACTTTTACAGTCCCCGAGGAATGAATGGGAATACCTTGGACACCAGTGGTGCCTTTCCATGCTGGAATAGTTTTTCCTCCTGTCCTCCTCGTCTTTTACTGTTGTTACTAGTGACTCCAACGTTGTCTTCAGAAGCACAAACTTTGCCAGACGAACCCCAAATGGCTGGAAATCCTCTTTCGTTTTTTTTTTCCGCCTGTTCATTGGTTTTATGGGTTCTATTAGGAATGCGCAGTCGCTCCTATTTATTATGGAGCAGTCGACGAGGACGGGATCTCTCATCGCGCCTTTGTCTTCTGCAGTGCACTCTTCTAAGGGAAGGGTTAACAAATGTCTCTCCAGCAAAAGCCTGGAACTGAACAATAACCACTGCGTGAATAAATATGACTTAATAATAATAATAATAATAATAATAATAACAATAATAATAACAGGAATGTCGGCAGATCCAAAGCACAAAGAGTTTTAAGGACCTTTTACGAAAGTATTTGTTTTGTGTGTGTGTGTGTGTTTGTGCGCTCTGCTTTTGAGTCATTGTAAAAGTGTGTGAGTGCAAGTGTGTACATGTGTGTGTGTGTGTGTGTGTGTGTGTGTAGGTGTGTGTGTGTGTGTGTGTGGGTGTGAGAGAGAATGATAGAAAGAAACGAGTGAGATTTTGTAGTGGTCAGCTCGGACAGGACGCGGACAGGTGGGCGGGGAAAAAGCAGTAAGGACATTCATCTTAGACATGGTCACATGACTATAGATAGTCACATGACTCATAGTCAACTAGTAATATTCAATGCATTTCCTTTATAAATAAACTTCAATAAATACATGTGCTGAGAAATGAAATCCATAAAGGAGGTTAAAAATGAGGGCGGATGGAGAGATTTGGACTTCTAGAGGGACGCAAATTCATTTGGATGGTACGTAGCCATGATAATGCTTTAATGCCTTGTGTTTATTTTTACTATTTATTTATTTTTTTTATCGATATATTTTAACGTCCCATTTCAAATAATACAAGCATTTCAGTATTTTCTAACGCTACGGAAAATGAATCGACCCTCGGACCAATCGCGGCGACACGGCGGCACGATGTCATACATATGTAAATGACGCATACAAAGTTTTTTTTTCTTTTTTTTTGTAATTCGCTCATACATACAAACACACACACACACACACACACACACACACACACACACACACACAGTTGCCACTCTGTCTCACACTCCGCCTCTCATTACACTGCCCCCTCTCTCCCTCGCTCTTTTTCTATGTTGTGTTTTTTTTCTATCTTCTTCTTCTCTCCCTCATCCCCCCATCTTCTCTCAATGGCACTTTTCCCTTCTTCTCTCTGTTTTTTAAAGGCAGCCGTGGCATTAGCATGTGAATTGCTTGTATATCTTCCTTTATATGATGCACTGACAACACTGGCTTTTCACAGAAAAGGACAAGGAGGGTGGGGTTTTGGGGTTTTGGGGAGGGGGGTGGTTGGGGGTTTTTGGGATGATGCCTTGTTTCTCAGTGAAAACATATTTTCTCTCTATTGCCATTGATATATAACTTTATAACTTTATATATAATATAAATATGAGTTTGGATTATTATTTAAAATGCATATGTGTGTGTGTGTGTGTGTGTGTGTGTGATTGGTTGAGCAAGTGTGTGTGTGTGTGTGTTTGAAAACCTAAAGGTAGGGCCTAATGAGCATTATAACTCACTTATTAACACAGTTAAGAAATATAAAAGAGATGATTATGATGATGGAGTATGTGTGTGTGTGTGTGTGTGTGTGTGTGTGTGTGTGTGTGTGTACACTGTATATATTCATTCCAAACCCATGTATGTGCCACAAGGGTCTTTCTGAATAAATACCGCCAACCCATCGCAGGATACACACACACACACACACACACACACTCACATTCATACACTAGGGACAATTTTCCAAGGTGCCAATCAACCTACCGTGCATGTTTTTTTGGACCGGGGGAGGAAACCGGAGAACCTGGAGAAAAACCCCATGAGGCACGGGGAGAACATGTAAACTCCACACACACACATGGCCGAGACGGGATTCGAACCCGGACCCTGGAGGTGTGAGTGTGAGGCGAAAGTGCTAACCACTAAACCACCACCCTGCCCCTATTTTTTATTATTATTATTATTATTATTATTATTATTATTATTATTATTATTAAATGTATTAAAGAAAAGGTCACCCTACACGAGCCTGTGTAAGTCAATTTATTTTATTTAATGTCAGCTTTGCAGTGTAAAGAATGGCGAAGGATATCTACTTAAAAAGTGATATTCCTATTTCTTCTATTTCTTTCTTTCTTTCTTTCTTTCTTCGTTTGTTTACCTTGTTTTTTTTTACCTTTTACCATTTGCTTGTGATTTGGCTGTCTAATTACAAAAGAAATCACCACACCGACGTCTAAAATGTTGTTATTTACGAAACAACGACAACATTGCTAGCATTTGTTTGATTCGTTGATTTCATCCCCTTTTTCGTTATTTTCATTATATTGCGATTTAAAAGTACAAGGACGTCCAAAACTCCCCACACATTTCCTCCACGGAACTCGGATACGCTCTGGTCAACTCGGGAAAGTGACATCGTACCAAAACGTGAGAGGTAAACAAACACCGCTAAGAAGGTTTAGCTAGCTGGCTAACTTGATGCTAACAAGAGATAAACATGGAGGCAGCCATGTTGTACTTTTTAACCTTAAATGCAAGGAGGATGCGAGTGATGTCACTCTGTGGTGCTATTTTTCATTGTTAGCTGATTGCAAAGTTACCTTTCACACTCTTGACACACACCACACACACACACACACACACACACACACACATTTCCTAGCATAGCATGCAGTCACATACTTGTGCATTTACGCCTAAAAGCACGTTATATAACTTCACACACAACCGTCAGACACAAACAAAAAAATGTAAGATTCGCATTAAAACGTAATTATTATTATTATTATTTATTATTATTATTATTATTTCTAATAATTGTTTTTCTTTTTCTTTTCTGTCTTAACTTCTTTATAAAACACTTGGTCAGATTAATAGTTCATAGAGGTCAGAGAGGGCTTATTGGGTTTCTCTCTCTCTCTCTCTCTCTCACACACACACACACACACACACACACACATACACACACACACACACACACACACACACACACACACACATACACACACAGGCATGCCCTGTCTTTTCCTTGGATGAGCCTTGTTATGACAAGTTTAATTGTACGTTGTCAGGCCATAATATTTCCGTAAAATACGAAGCACGCCAACAGCCTCGGCAACAGGAAGTGTGTTTCCAGCCGTCCTCCTCCTCCTCCTCCTCCTCCTCCTCCTCCTCACCGTAGCACAATGCCTCGCTCTGTACTGTAAACAGATCTCGTCAAGCTTTCCTGAGATCTCCTCCTCCTACAATCCACCCAGCTGTAATCTGCATCAGGGATTATGAGTGCGAAAAGAATCATGTTTCTTCTCTTATCGTTCTGAAACTCTCAGGACAATTATTTCGTATTAGAACTTCGTTTTAAAGTGTCTTATTTTGTTATACGAGTTCTCGCATTTGCAAAAGCGCAAGATGCGTGGAATTATATGACGGGTACAGCGATAAGTTAATATTTGGTCGTTTTGGTTTTGGGGATATTATAATTGTTATTATAAATAATAATAATAATAATAATAATAATAATAATAATAATAAATAATAACAACAATAATAATATCCCCAAAACAAAAATGACAAATATTAAAAAAATAATGATAATAATAATAATAATAATAATAATAATAATAATAATAAAAACAATAATAATAATATCCCCAAAACAAAAAGGACCAAATATTCAAAAATAATGATCATAATAACAATAACAATACTACTACTACTACTACTACTACTACTACTACTACTACTACTAATAATAATAATAATAAATAATAATAATAATAATAATAATAACTAACAATAACACCCAAAAACAAAAATGACCAAATATTAAAAAAATAAATAAATAAATAAATAATAATAATAATAATAATAATAATAATAATAATAATAATAATAATATAATAATAATAATAATAATAATAATAATAGTGGCTTAGTGGTTAGCACGTTCGCCTCACACCACCCGGGTCCAGGTTTCAATTCCCATCTTAGAGGGAAGATCGGATATAGTGGTAGGAGATGAATTAATAATAATAATAATAATAATAATAATAATAATAATAAGTAATAATAATAATAGTAATAATAATAATAATAATAATAATAATAGTGCATTCAAACGTTCAATTCAAATGTTTTTTTTTTTTCACCAAAAAAAAACAAAGCATTCACTAAAAAGAAACATTATTTATTGTATTTTTCCCTCCACATTATCTTTAGTTTTATTTATTTCTCATTAGTAACTGCTTCGTTTTGTTTTATATACTTTTTTTTTTGCAATTAAATGCTATTTATTTCCTATGAAATGTATTTGTTTTAATGAGGAAAGAAAATACAATTTTCTTTGACTATACTTTGGTAAAAAAAAAATTATATGATAATAATAATAATAATAATAATAATAATAATAATAATAATATGCAAGTATTCATATTAAATTCTCATATTAGAATTCATTCTAATTCTTTAGAATGCATTTAGTCATATATAATTATTTTAAAACAACAACAATAATAATAACAACATTGAGTATGTTGACGGTTATTGGAGAACCCCCCCCCCCCCCCACACACACACACACACACACACACACACACACACAACACAACACCACACACACACACAAATCATGGATCATGCTTTGTTTACACTGCACACAACACAGCTCTGTTATATCAGAGCTGTTTATTTGTGTTATAGTGTGGTGTGTGTTGGCTGCTATATTAAGCTGCTGTGTGTGTGTGTGTGTGTGTGTGTGTGTGTGTGTGGGAAGTGGGGTGTTCTCTGTTAAAAAACTGTTGAGTGAAGCAGTAATGAGTGCATACGAGAAATCTGTGTTCCCTTTGTGTATGCGTGTGTATATGTCTGTCTGTTTGTGTAGTGTGTAGTGTGTAGTGCGTGTGTACGTGTGTTTTTATATGCATTCCCGTAAGTGACGCTCGCTCTTGCTCACCTTGGGGAGGGAGGAGTGACTCAGCAACGTGTCATCGCTAATAGCTAGGACCGGGCTCCCTTCATCCTCCATACCATCGCACACAGATAAAGACACACACACACACACACACACACACACACACACACACACACACATGCATGCATCTGGGCTGCATTCAGGGAGAGGACTTGATTTTGCGGTTTGACTGTTTTCACTTTGCCACTGTGATAGAAAACAAAGAGCGAGTGAGACAAAGAGAGAGAGAGAGAGAGTGTGTGAGACAGATGGAAAGGGGGAAAGAGAGTTTGTGAGTCAGACAGTGTGTGTGTGTGTATCTGAGTGCAAGACAGACAGAAATAGACAGAAATGTTTAAGTCCGATATGTGTGTGTGTGTGTGTGTGTGTGTGTTCCTGTGAGAAAAAAATGACATATTGCTTGATCAGCAAATCTCAGTGTTCAGCAGGTGCTCGGAGCGTCGGTCAATGATTGAAAAATATTGTGTCGTTTCTCTGAGAACGCTCGAGAACGCTTGTGTGTGTGTGTTCAAGGCTGAGTACAAGCTCTTCGACACATAACCCAGCTATCAACCATTTTAGTAACTAGTGACCTTGTGGCAGGGGCACGGTGGTTTAGCAGTTAGCACGTTCGCCTCACACCACCAGGGTCCGGGTTCGATTCCCGTCTCGGCCATGTGTGTGTGGAGTTTGTGCATGTTCTCCCCGTGACTCAGAGGGGTTTTTCTCCGGGTTCTCCGGTTTCCTCCCCCCGGTCCAAAAACATGCACGGTAGGTTGATTGTCACCTTGGGAAATTGTCCCTAGTGTATGAATGTGTGTGTGTGTGTGTGTGTGTGTGTCCTACGATGCATTAGCATTCCATCCAGGGTGTATCCTGCCTTAATGCCCATAGACGCCTGAGATAGACACAGACTCCCCGTGACCCGAGGGAAGATCGGATAAAGCGGTAGAAGATGAATGAATGAATGAATGAATGGTGTGTTAAAAATGAAACTGCATGTATTGATTGTTTTCCTGTTTATGACTTGTATATCTTTATTGTAATGGAATATCCTTATTCTTTGGATTGCAGTATGCCCCTCTGGCTGCGAGGATAGATAAACGTTATTGGGTGATTTTAAAAAAAGTGGGCGGAGCCAGTCAACATTCCCAACCGTGACTTCCGGTTTTCAATAGACATGACATCAATGCGTCAAATAGGAGGGAGGTGTGTAGCCCAGTGGTTAAGGTGTTGGTCTCTGGACCAATAGATCACAGGTTCAAACACCGCTGCCACTAGTGGGCCCTTGGGTAAGGTCCTTAACCCTCAATTGCTCAGTTGTAAGTTGCTCACAAGCACACAAACACACAC
>JACRUU010000010.1:9697464-9699964 GCA_030449085.1 Kryptopterus vitreolus | reverse complement strand
ATACATATATATACATCTTATATATCTATCTATATCTATATATATATATATATAATCTATATATACTATCTATATAACTATCTATATATATATATACTCCCATAATATATATATATTAACACCGACCCCCCCATTCATCATTGCCACTCTCTGTCCTAAATAAATATATATATATATATAATAAAGAATAAAAATATAATGTAGACTATGTAATATATATATATTACTTACATCTGTTTTTTTTTAGAGTGCATTTGTGATATATAAAAAAAACGTGTTATAGTAACCCTGTGTTGACACGAAAGAGCTTTTATTTATGCGCCGTAAACATGGCTGTGATTTCAGCATCGCCCGCGTTGGAGAGTTAAGATTTTCTTAACATTATGCAAATTCGATGTGATGTGGAAAAGCAGCAAATCCAAACGATTAACTCGAACAATTCATCAGGCGGCGTTTATGGTAAGAATGCGGTATGACTTTTTTTTTTTTTTTTGGGGGACATAATTAAATAAAAGAAAAGTGTCGTCTAATCTTTGTTTATTGATGGCTTGGGATGGTCTTTTTAGCTAATCGTGTTTAGATCATAATAAGAAGCCTGGCACATCCCGTATAAATCAAAAAGTGCATTTTTACACTGATTAGTGCGTCTTTGAGTGGGTGTTGTTAAATGTTAAATGTTCAATGTAAAAAAAAAAAGAAAAAAAAGTGGATGTCAAAAAAACATTTTATAATAAATAATAATAATAATAATAATAATAATAAGAGAAGAAGAAATAATAATAACAACAATAAGAAGACAAGAATAAGAAGAACAAGAAGAGATGAAGAAGAAGAACAAAAAACAACAAGAATAACACGCAGAAGAAAGAAGAAGAAGAGAGAAGAAGAAAGAAGAACAAGAACAAGAACAGAAGAACAAGAACAAGAACACGAAGAAGAAGAACAAGAACAAGAACAAGTAGAAGAAGAACAAGAAGAGGAACAAGAAGAAGAAGAACAACAACAACAACAAGAACAAGAAGCAGAACAAGAAGAAGAACAAGAAGAGCAACAAGAAGAAGAACAAGAGGCAGAACAAGAAGAAGAACAACAAAAAGAAGAAGAACAAGAAGAACAACAAGAAGAAGAAGAACAAGAAGAGGACAAGAACAAGAAGAACAAGAACAAGAGGAACAAGAACAAGAAGAACAAGAAGAAGAACAACAAAAACAAGAAGAACAAGAGGAAGAAGAACAAGAAGAACAACAATAAGAACAAGAGGAAGAACAAGAGGAACAAGAGGAAGAAGAACAAGAACAAGAGGAAGAAGAACAAGAAGAACAAGAACAAGAAGAAGAACATGAGAAGAAGAACAAAGAGAAGAAGAAGAAGAAGAACAAGAAGAAGAAGAAAAAGAACAAGAAGAAGAAGAACAAGAAGAAGAAGAACAAGAAGAACAAGAAGAACAAGAAGAAAGAACAAGAAGAAGAAAGAAGAACAAGAAGAACAACAAGAACAAGAAAGAAGAACAAGAAGAAGAACAGAAGAAGAAGAACAAGAAGAAGAAGAACATGAAGAACAAGAAGAAGAAGAACAAGAAGAAGAACAAGAAGAAGAGAAGAAGGAGAAGAAGAAGAAGAAGAAGAACAAGAAGAAGAAGAACAAGAAGAAGAAGAACAAGAAGAAGAAGAAGAAGAAAAGAAGAACAAGAAGAAGAAAAAGAACAAATAAGAAGAAAGAAGAGAAAACAAGAAGAAGAAGAACAATTAATATAAAACATAGAGAAGAAGAAACAAGAAGAAGAAGAAGAAAAAGAACAAGAAGAAGAAGAACAAGAAAAAGAACAAGAAGAAGAACAAGAAGAAGAAGAAGAAACAAGAAGAACAAGAAAAGAACAAGAAGAAGAAGAAGAGAAACATAGAAATAAGAAGAAGAAGAAGACAATAAATCAAGAAGAAGAATACAAGAACAAAGAACAAGAAGAAGAACAAGAAGAATAACAAGAAGAAGAAGATCAAGAAAACAATAAGAAGAAGAGGAAGAAAATAAAAATAATAAGAACAAGAGGAAGAACAACAACAAGAAATAATAATAATAAGAAGAAGACGAATAGCCGTTGTTTGTTTGTCACATATACATTAATTACAGCACAGTGAAATTGTTTATTTCCCATATCCAGCCAGTGTTTTGGAAGCTGGGGTCAGATATGACACGGCACCCCGGAGGGCCTTGCTCAAGGACCCGGGAGTGGCAGACCTTCCAGTTAGTATCCCAGCACCTTAAACCACTGAGCCACACCCCCTCCCCCTTTATTACTATTATTATAAGAATAATAGTAGACGTAATATCTGAGGAATAATCTGTTCATAAATTGTTTAGATTTCGTACATGTAAAGACATATATTAGCAATAATGAATGCATTTGGACTGAATATATTGTATGCAAATTCTCGCTTCTCATTGGTCCGATTTATAATAATGCACATGTGCCTTATCTACAGTCATATTTACACAGCTTACT
>JACRUU010000010.1:9682464-9692464 GCA_030449085.1 Kryptopterus vitreolus | reverse complement strand
CATTCATCTTCTAGGCTTTACGATCTTCCCTCGGCTTTATCCGATCTCCATCGGGTCACGGTCGGAGCCTGCGTCTAGGGTCATTTAAGGCATGGATACACCTGGATGGAATGCCAACCCATCCAGACTACACCATTACACATTCACACACACATCATTCAACCATCATTCAACAATCTTTCCATTATGCTAATCACACCTAACCTAAGATCTTTTGGAGGACCGGGGAGAAACCGGATCCCAGAGAAAAACATTCCCCTTACGGCACGGGGAGAACATGCAAAAACTCACATGGCACAGGCCGATCTTCCCCTATCGGGTGGGGGGGGGGAGGGGGAGAATCTTCTATCGGGGGGTCGCTGGAATCCCAGAACTTCCCCCCCACACTCACCCCCCTCCCCTCCAACCTCGGGTCAGGGGGCCCTGGATCTCATGGCAGGTCTGTGCCTATCTCAGGCGTCTATGGGCATTAAGGCAGGATACCCCCTGGATGGAATGCCAACCCATCGCAGGACACACACACACACACACACACATTCACGCACAGGGACACATTTTCCAAGGTGCTAATCAACCTACCGTGCATGTTTTTGGACCGGAACCGGGGGGAGGAAACCAGGGAACCCAGAGAAAAAACCCCCTGAGGGCACGGAGAGAACATGCACAAACTCCACACACACACATGGCCGAGACGGGAATCGAACCCGGACCCTGGCGGTGTGAGGCGAACATGCTAACCACTAAACCACCAAACCACCGTGCCCCTCTTCTTTACACCACACTCTTCTTTATTTTTATTCTTCCTTTTCTCTCTTCTCCATAATAAAAGTCCATATGACCAAATACAAAATAAAACATCAACATTCATAATTCAACATAAACTCTAGTGATTCATGAATTCGATGCTTTGTTTAAGATAAAAAAATAAATAAAGTTTCCTCCAGGCAGTGGAGTTTACATTTTTTTTTCAATGTTCAAACGGAAACCTTGAATGCAAAATAATGAAAAAAATGACCAGATTCATTCATTTACACTATAAAAGTCAGAACTGAAAATATTAAAACGTGTATTTCAATCTAAACACTTGATTCTATTTTCCATCCTGTAGAGCGGCTGTTAAATAAGATGACCCAATCAGAAGCAAGTACAGCAGTCTCTCTTAGATCCTTATAAGGGTTGGTTTAGTGTTTTCTTTTTTTTTTTAAGAATGTAGATTATGTCTGTATTAACAAACAAAACAAATATAAATATATATATATATATATAGGTTCTGAGAGAGAGGTTATTAGGATTATTTTATTATTAGGATTATTATTATTTAGTATTATTATAATTTTAGGTTATGTAGTATTATTAGTTAGTTATTATTATTAATAAGAATTATGTTAGTATTATTATTATTATGATTCGTAATAATAGTAATAGTAGTAGTAGTAGTAGTAGTAGTGGTAGTAGTAGTAGGATTTAAAATAAAATAATAATATAATAATAATAATAATAATCAATACATTAATTCAGTAACTAATGGTTATAATAGGATGCTTATTATTATTATTCTAAATTATTATTATATACTCTAATAACAATTACTTATTATAATAATTATTACCAATAATAATACCTCAATAATCCTAATAATATAATTGATTCTTATATTATAGCCTCCTAAGGGACCATATTAAATCCTCCTACTCCTCCATCTATCATAATCCATCCTCATCTAGCCTATATATATTATTATTAGCATTCTTATAACTACTTAGTTCTAAATACTAGTAGTAGCTAGTAATTATAATAATAATACGATAATAATAATATCCCCTAATCCCAAATAACAATAATAATAATAATAATAATAATACTAATAATAATAATCCTAATAATAATAATAAACAACCTCCTAACTAATAATAATAATAATAATAATACCTAATACTAATATAATATTATTATTATTATTATTATTATTCTTATTCTCCTTCTTATCATTCTCCTTATGATCCCCTAGAAATGATGTAGCACCCACCGTGTATTTAGTGAGCGTGGTACAAGTGTGTAAAACACTTGGTGTAAAGCACTTGGCCTGCACTCAGAGGGGAGCGCTGGGAAGCCTTGGCAAAAAGTGAAGTGTGAAAACCTATCAAATTGTCGGCCACGGCAGGAATAGCTGGAGGATTAGTGACTGAAAACAAAGGGGTCATTTTCCCCCGGCAGAACAGAGGAGACTTGTTTCTTTCTTTTGTTTGTTGTACACAAGGAAGTGTGACTTGATTTTAATGCAGTGAGAAAAAAGAAAGTGAAAGCATGCGATTCCAACATCCGAGGCGAGGTGTAAAGTGAAATAATAAACCCCGAAAATGAACAAAATGTTGATATTTCCTGTAGCGCCTCGTGAATGCGCTTTGAGGGGGATTGCGGAGAGGAAGTCCATAAAATTAATGGGTTCATGGTAACACTTATATACCACCACCGACTAAAAATTTATATATATATATATATATATATATATATATATATATATATATATATATATATTAAAACATTTCATCATGATTAATCACGCGATTGCTATGAGTTAACTCTTGATTAATGAACAGCTTTTTCAATGTACCACAAATACATTCTTCTAATACTGTAACTAACTGTAACAGATGTTATAATTGTACACATTTCTCTCAAAATCTCTCCCTTTAATAAAATTAAAGATTGATTATATGTCATATATATTTTACTCTGGAAATGATTATTTTAATATGAATTTCTTGTTAATTTGACAATGTTATTTTGTTTAGTGTTGGTTTGAAGTGTAAAATATGGGACGTGGCTCCTTTAAGAATGGTGTTAAAAAAAAAAAGTTCCGGTTGCTTTTCCATATAAACTGGTGATACGGTGTTTAGGTTATACGGAAGCGCTTTATTGCGTTCAGTAAAAATGCGCTTTATTGCGTAATACGGATTTGGGAATGCGATGCGCTTGTGTAAGGTTCCATACGGTAATATACGCTAATATAGTGAGGAGATCGTACCTGTTGTGAATGCGCAGATAGGTAGGTGTAATCCTCCGGGGAAGATTTTAGGAAGTGTGAGTGGATGCACTGAATGTTTATTTATTCGTTTATTCTTTGTTGTTCGGGTTTCGGTTCATTTACACAACACGACGCAGAGTGAAGGAGCAGATCACTCACATATATATATATATATATATATATATATATATATATATATATATATATATATATATATATATATATATATATATACTATATACTATATATATACAGATGCATTTGAGTCAGAAAGGTTTTCAGAAGAATTCCTAGGATCCATTCATTCATTCATCTTCTACCGCTATATCCGATCTTCCCTCGGGTCACGGGGAGTCTGTGTCTATCTCAGGCATCTATGGGCATTAAGGCAGGATACACCCTGGATGGAATTCCAACCCATCGCAGGGCACACACACACACACACACACACACACACACACACACACACATTCATACACTAGGAACAATTTTCCAAGGTGCCAATCAACCTACCGTGCATGTTTTTGGACCGGAGGAGGAAACCGGAGAACCCGGAGAAAAACCCCCTGTGGCACGGGGAGAACATGCAAACTCCACACACACATGGCCGAGACGGGAATCAAACCCGGACCCTGACGGTGTGAGACGAACGTGCTAACCACTAAACCACCGTGCCCCCTATTCCTAGGATCCAAGAACCTTTAATTATACAGAGAAAGAGAGAGAGAGGGAGAAAGAGAGAGAAAGAGAGAGAACTATGTACCACGTAACAGCAGCCCTTATAGGAAATGAGGCCATAAAAAAGTATGTCGACTAACCGTAACCTTAAACGTAGCCTTTATTACTCTTAACCATTATCCTCTGATCTGTCTCAGGGACGAGATGTTTCAGCCTGCACACAAAATGTTTTTTTTTTTTTTTCCCACCATTATTATTTTTTTGCACCATTCTTTGTAACTCCAGAGATTGTTGTGTGTGAAAATCCCAAGAGATCAGCAGTTTCCAAAACACCGCTCCTACCGGCACATCTGCTCCCAACGTCAACGCCACGATCAAGGTCAAGGCGTTTCTTTCTTTCTTTCTTTCTTTCTTTTCATTTTTGATGTGAAAATGAACTGAAGATCTGCATCACACACACTCACACACATACACACACACACACACAGGTCTCCTGATCATTTGGATAGTGAGTGTATTTTACTGATAATGAAGATGTACAGTAACTTGCCTTTGTCCTGACCTTCCGCAGCTTCCCTCAGTGCCCAAGGCTTCTTCCCCATAAATTCATACAGCTATGAAATTAACATGCCACAATGGGTCGGGCCGCTTCCCGCACTCTCCTTCATCCCGGAAAGACAGGAATGTAACAAACGGCGTAATTATCAAAAGGCCGGCTAATTGCTCATCCCAAATGTGTAGTGTGGAGCTGCGGTGCCAATTTCACACAAGATATTAACAACACCACCAGGGTCCGGGTTCGATTCCCATGTCAGCCATGTGTGTGTGTGGGGTTTGCATGTTCTCCCCGTGCCTCAGGGTTTTTTTTTCTCCGGGTTCTCCGGTTTCCTCCCCTGGACCAAAAACATGCACGGTAGGTTGATTGGCCCCTTGGAAAAATTGTCCCTAGTGAATGAATGTGTGTGTGTGTGTGTGTGTGTGTGTGTGTCCTGCGATGGGTTGGCATTCCATCCAGGGTGTATCCTGCATTAATGCCCATAGATGCCTGAGATAGGAACAGACTCCCCGTGACCCGAGGGAAGATCGGATAAAGCGGGAGAAGATGAATGAATGAATATTAACAACACCGCCAGGGTCCGGGTTCGATTCCCGTCTCGGCCATGTGTGTGTGGAGTTTGTGCATGTTCTCCCCGTGCCTCAGGGTTTTTTTTCTCCGGGTTCTCCGGTTTCCTCCCCCGGTCCAAAAACATGCACGGTAGGTTGATTGGCCCCTTGGAAAAATTGTCCCTAGTGTATTAATGTGTGTTGTGTGTGTGTGTGTGTGTGTGTGTGTGTGTGTGTGTGTGTCCTGCGATGGGTTGGCATTCCATCCAGGGTGTATCCTGCCTTAATGCCCATAGACCCCTGAGATAGACACAGACTCCCCGTGACCCGAGGGAAGATCGGATAAAGCGGTAGAAGATGAATGAATGAATGAATGAATGAATGAATAATACAGTGGCGTTGCATGAAGGAAAATGATTGAGAGATGAGGGAATGGAGTGAGGAGAGATAATGATCAGAAACGAGTGTGTAAAGGACGGGGGGGGTGTCGAGTCGCGTCGTTGTGTAAATGTGGAGTCGGTGTTTCTATATACGGAGGTTGTTTAGTGGTATATGCCGGATCACATGACTGTATTGCTCCTTAAAGACCGGGTAATTTTATAAATCCAAGGTGAAAATTAAAAGTGTATGTGTGTGTGTGTGTGTGTGTGTGTGTGTGTGTGTGTGTGTGTGTGTGTAGAAGAGTGACAGAGGACATGTTTAGCGCTGTGTAATTGGTTGGCTGAGACGAGGGCTTGGCTCAGGGGCAGGTGGGAGGCAATTGTTCTCTTTGATGGGATTATTTGCACTTTATAAACGGAATAAAACACACTGTGGTTTCACACTGTCTCTCTCTCTCTCTCTCTCTCTATCTCTCTCTCTCTCTCTCTCTCTCTCTCTCTCATCACACACACACACACACACACACACACACTGTAATTGCTGTGGCTCTGTAATTAGAGGTAAAGAGGCTTGACACTTGCTGCGTCTATTCTGGAAGAAACCGAAGGGGAAAAAACGACTTCAAAAACTTAGTGCCAAGACTCATTTTACACAATCTCTCTCTCTCTCTCTCTCTCTCTCTCTCTCTCTCTATCCCTCTCTCCAACTCACTCATTTCCTCTACCCCTCTTCATTATGCTCAGTATCTTTTTCTTGATTTTTGTTGTGTTATTCTTGGCTGGTGCTCATTAGAGACAAAGCAGGATCCTCACATTGAAGGCTTGTTTTAAATCCGCTCACTTTTACGTCAATCACTAAAATGTACTCGCTTTAAGAAGAACCGGATCAAACTGGAAATCCTGGGTTTCCTTGTCTCGGCCTCGGCAGCACTAAACAATGAAAAAAGGAAATAAATAAACGATTGCTTGTTGGATCGTTTGATCAAACAAAGCAAGCAAACAAATAAGAGATTGAATAAATCAATAAATATATTGAGTTTTGCTTGCATTTCTAGATTGATTGGTAGCTGATAGTAAAATTATTATTATTATTATTATTATTATTATTATTATTATTATTATTCATTCATTCATTCATCTTCTAGCGCTTTATCCGATCTTCCCTCGGGTCACGGGGAGTCTGTGTCTATCTCAGGCGTCTATGGGCATTAAGGCAGGATACACCCTGGATGGAATGCCAACCCATCACACACACACACACACACACACACACACACACACACACACACACACACATTCATACACAAGGGACAATTTTCCAAGGTGACAATCAACCTACCGTGCATGTTTTTTTTGGACCGGGGGAGGAAACCGGAGAACCCGGAGAAAAACCCCCCTGAGGCACGGGGAGAACATGCAAACTCCACACACACATGGCCGAGACGGGAATCGAACCCGGACCCTGGAGGTGTGAGGTGAACGTGCTAACCACTAAACCACCGTGCCCCCTTATTATTATTATGAATTATGAATATTATTAATTATTATTATTATTATTATTATTATTATTATTATTATTATTATTATAATAGCACGTTCGCCTCACACCTCCAGGGTCCGGGTTCGATTCCCGTCTTGGCCATGTGTGTGTGGAGTTTGCATGTTCTCCCTGTGCCTCAGGGGGTTTTTCTCCGGGTTCTCCGGTTTCCTCCCTCGGTCCAAAAACATCTAGGTGTGTGAATGTGTGTGTGTGTGTGCCCTGTGATGGGTTGGCATTCCATCCAGGGTGTATCCTGCCTTAATTCCCATAGACGCCTAAGATTATTATTATTATTATTATTATTAGTGTCTCTGGAAGTGGGATTATTTTCCCCCTTCTCACATATTTGTTTTTATATTGTTTACTTAAGGTTGTTTTTTTTTTTAGCACGGATAGTAAATGTCAGAAACGACTATTTGTGATAGTCAGACAAATGATTTCAAATAGGAATAGAGAGAAAAACAGAGAGAGAAAGATGAAAACACAGACACACACACACACACACACACACATGCTATAGCTCACGTCTCTGTCAGGGACACAGTGTTTATAAGCCTCTCAGGTAGACACTGGATCAAACTACACACCATATGGATATTTCAGCCCCCCCACCCCCACACACACACACACACACATATGTATGCGTGCATATTCACAAACATATCTCTCATATCTCTTCTTTCCCCTCGTGGATTATAATTCATACTTTGATTCAATAATTCGGCGCATTGGGAATAAAGTGCTCAAAACGAGAGACGCTTTGGCGCGCGAGTTTTAATAAATGGCGAGTAATTAGTTTGTCACCGCGATGACCAAATTGGAAATGACTCGCCTATTGATCGGCGCCGTCGCATATTCGCTTTGCATAATCAATGCGGTAAACGAGTGCAGCTCTCATTAGGCGAAAAATTACTGTGCGCTTTGCTGGATTGATGGAAACAGTGCATCATCGAATATCACGCGCGGCAGGATTGAACGCGGCGTATTGAGGAGAGATCCCCAGACGCACATCGCTCTGGTCCTAAATGACAAGTGTCAATAGGAATACAGAAGAAACTCTCCTGCTTTAAGATATCGCAAAGCCAAGCTAAAACACCTGCGCAACATATTCACAGCGTAACTACATACTGAATTCTCATGCAATACAATGTTATATAACAATAACAAGGGGCTACAGTGGCTTAGTGGTTAGCACATTCGCCTCACACCGCCAGGGTCCGGGTTCGATTCCCGTCTCGGCCATGTGTGTGTGGAGTTTGCATGTTCTCCCCGTGCCTCAGGGGGTTTTTTTTTTTTCTCCGGGTTCTCCGGTTTCCTCCCCCGGTCCAAAAACATGCACGGTAGGTTGATTGGCACCTTGGAAAATTGTCCCTAGTGTATGAATGTGTGTGTGTGTGTCCTGCGATGGGTTGGCATTCCATCCAGGGTGTATCCTGCCTTAATGCCCATAGACGCCTGAGATAGACACAGATTCCCCGTGACCCGAGGGAAGATCGGATAAAGCGGTAGAAGAATGAATGCATAACAACAACAATTGTCAATTAAATGTATTAATAATGTTTATTCGTTTTCTAAAACAGCAGCACATCACAGGTTATGAGCGCATCTATCTATCTATCTATCTATCTATCTATCTATCTATCTATCTATCTATCTATCTATCTATCTATCTATCTATCTATCTATCTATCTATCTATCTATCTATCTATCTATCTATCTATCTATCTATCTATCTATCTATCTATTTTCAATGGACCATAAATGAATACTTTTCATGTTTCTAGTAATAATTCTATACATTTCTCTCAAAATCTCTCACTATAATCAATTATTGATTATTTATTATGTATTTTACTCTGAAATGATTCTTTTAATATGAATTTCTTGTTAATTACAATGTTATTTTGTTTAGTGTTGGTTTGAAGTGTAAAATATGGGACGTGGCTCCTTTAAGAATTGTGTTCCGGTTGCTTTTCCATATAAACTGGTGATACGGTGTTTAGGTTATACGGAAGCGCTTTATTGCGTTCAGTAAAAATGCGCTTTATTGCGTAATACGGATTTGGGAATGCGATGCGCTTGCGTAAGGTTCCATACGGTAATATACGCTAATATAGTGAGGAGATCGTACCTGTTGTGAATGCGCAGATAGTAGGTGTAATTCGGGGGGAAATTTAGGAAGCGTGAGTGGATGCACTGAACGTTTATTTATTCGTTTTCTGTTCTTTATGTGTATATATATATATATATATATATATATATATATATATATATATATTTCTCATTTCTTCATATGATGCTTCAGAAAGCTAAATGAAGATCTGATTGATGCTAATCAATGCACGAAGACACCCAAAATAGTGCACAATACAACTCCAGAGCTCTTTGTGTGGTCATAATTGCTGAGTGGCAAACAGAAAGCCTCCTCATCATCCTACAATACAGACTGGAACGCCAACCAATCCATATCTCCAACATAATCAATGAGTAAACTGCGGTTTGGAGCGGTGGGACGTCTCGAACACATATTCAAATCCGTGTGTAATAGCTCAATGGTTAAACCTGAAGAAGGTTAACTCTGACCTTAAGAACAGGAGTTCAGCTCCCGGTGGCCTGACCTCAGTTTAACCCGCCTAATATAATACACACGGCTTGTGTTTATACCCCAGAGATGGAAAGGCCAGTTGGATGTGTGAATTATTTATTTACTCAAACATATTGGAAAATGGTTCAGGAGCTGAAAAGGGACTTCCTAAGCGGTTTGTAGACGCTTCATCTAACCAGAGACTTTCTATAAAGCGGCAAATAAAAAAAATAATAGCACAGAAATTGCGACCAATCAGACTTCTTTCAATCGCGGATAATATTCAAATAAAAAGTCCTGTAAATAAAAAGGATATGTTTCAGAAATGTACCATACTACTAATGCAAATACAATACATTTGGCAGCTGCTCTTGTGTCTTACAATAACATCATTTATGCAACTAAGTAGTTAAAGATTAAGAGCCTTGCCCAAGGGCCCAATAGTGGCAGATTGGTTGTGCTGAGGTCGAAATGAAAGTCAAATGCCTTAACTTTAATATTAAATGTAATATTAAATAACTTAAACATTATAACTTGAACTGAAATAAATATACAGTATAAAAATGATGTTTTCAATATTTTCTAATCACGCAGGTTATATATATATATATATATATATATATATATATATATATATATATATATATATATATATATATATATATATATATATATATATATATATATA
>JACRUU010000010.1:9669964-9674964 GCA_030449085.1 Kryptopterus vitreolus | reverse complement strand
GTTCTGCATTAGCTACATGATCGTGCATTACCATGCGGATGACAGAATGTTGGAAAACGCACTCGGACGCTCGCGAGCGCGCACACACGCAAATACGCACATCATCCGGATTTACGGGGATTTGCAGGATGACAGGACAGACGACGCGGATAGCGATCTTCCGGCTCGATGGGGAAAATCTGATAGCGACTACTTTCTCAAACGTTTTCTATGAACAGCTCGCAGACGCTCGAGTGCCATGTCGTCCTCGTACGCGAAATCAATTCAAGTAGGCAAAAATAAATAAATAAAAAAAAGGATGGATTCGATGCTATCAATGTCCTGCTTGTTGTTGATTAGAATTTGAACCCAAAATGCTTTATGATAGTTCTCTTAAATCATGTTATTCAATAACACTATTTATAAAGCAGAACTATTCAATTAGTTTGTCATTTATACATTAAAACATTCATTCATTCATCTTCTACAAGATTTATCCGATCTTCCCTCGGGTCACGGGGAGTCTGTGTCTATCTCAGGCGTCTATGGGTATTAAAACAGGATACACCCTGGATGGAATGCCAACCCATCAAAGGACACACACACACACACACACACACACATTCATACACAAGGGACAATTTTCCAAGGTGCCAATCAACCTACCGTGCATGTTTTTGGACCGGGGGAGGAAACCGGAGAACCCGGAGAAAAACCCCCTGAGGCACGGGGAGAACATGCACAAACTCCACACACACATGGCCGAGACGGGAATCGAACCCGGACCCTGGAGTTGAGAGGCGAACGTGCCACTGTGCCCCCCCTACGTTAAAGCATGTTTTATATGTTATATTTTGAAATGACATAGCATCAGTGCATTGCACGATGGGCTTTTATTTATTTATTCATTCATTCATTCATCTTCTACCGCTTTATCCGATCTTCCCTCGGGTAACGGGGAGTCTGTGTCTATCTCAGGCGTCTATGGGCATTAAGACAGGATGCACCCTGGATGGAATGCCAACCCATCGCAGGACACACACACACACATTCATACACTAGGGACAATTTTCCAAGGTGCCAATCAACCTACCGTGCATGTTTTTGGACCGGGAGGAAACCGGAGAACCCAGAGAAAAACCCCCTGAGGCACGGGGAGAACATGCAAACTCCACACACACATGGCCGAGACGGGAATCGAACCCGGATCCTGGCGGTGTGAGGCGAACGTGCTAACCACTAAGCCATCGCGCCCCACCTTTATTTATTTATTTATTTATTTATTTTACAAACATATGAAAATGTCGTATTTTGAAGCAAAATCAATGCATTTCTCAATCAGGCTTTTCTCCATTCAAACAAAACTTTGATTATAGATGCACAAACGTTAAAAATACGATAAAAAAAAAACCAAAACATACTCGTCTATCATCAGCCATCACTTCTCACCAGAGAGGGCGCCACTCGCTTAACATCACATGACTCACCCTCTGCGCAGCCGTCAACTGCGGCTCGTGCTCGTATTCAACCGTAGTCGTATCTTTATTCTACATATGTCTTTCTTACACTGGGATAATTTGGACCCTAGTGGAAAACAAATGACCCCTGAGGGCCCGAGTCAGGACAAGGGGGGGCCTCCAATTCAACAGCCCTGCTATAAAGGACCTGAGATAATGTTATATAAAATTATTGCCATGGCAATTAATATCATCCGACCAATCAAAATCAACTATTTAACAAAGCTTGTGGTAGAAACTGATTATATTATAAGAATTTCATAAACACCGTGTGATCACTTGATTTTCTCACACACACACACACACACACACACACGCTTCTAATCAATAACTTTCCACTTTAATACTACTCACAGTGGCACGGCGTCACCATCAAAGCCCAATAAACCTCCCTCAGGCCGGGACACTCACGTTCACGTGTACGCAGAAGTTAAGGCATAAATCTAGAGCACATTAGCGTTAATGCACACTAAATGACCAACGCTGTGATTGAGAGGATCCATTTGGAAGCATTTTCACACCTGTAAACGTTAAGGAGATGCAAAGTTGTAAATACGTATATGAGGACAGGACCAACAAAAACAAAAAGACTCCAGACTTCGCTCTCAGAGGGTGACATCACTCCAAACACGGGTGGACACGAGCAGCAAACCACTTAACGCTGAGTCGATGGAAGGATAAAAGGAAGGGAGGCGGGATGATGAATAAGCATATAAAAAACGTGTATACGTGTATACAATTGTTTATGTTTATTTTCCTATAATTTACGAATAATTAGCATCAAAAAGATCAATGTTTTTACTAAGGTGTGTATATATATATATTTAAAATAGATTTTAAATAATGTTTATTTATTTTTTATTTATTTATTTTTGCTTTATTTTTATTTGTTTGTGGCTAATTTTCCAGATTTTTACGCAAACTTTGTTTATGACTTACAAATCACAATAACACCTTATTGCATTATTTATTTAGCTAAACTACCAGGGCAAGTTGTGAATAATACTTTACATTTGAAAAATATCTTTTCAAAAACTGAAATTGTATTTTTTTGGATGATGTTTTTGAGTATGAATCATGTTTTTAAAAATATCTCATTAGAGGCACAGATGAGTTTTGGCTTTATACATTTTTGTTTTTACATTTTTTGTATTTTTATAATAATGATCATTTTACACAAAAAATAAATAAATAAAAAGTTATATAATATATATATATATATATATATATATATATATATATATATATATATATATATATATATATATAATATAACTATATAAACCTATGACCACAACAATAATTTCCATTTATCAAAAGAACAATTATTTATCATTAATTGTTCATCATTATTGAAAATGTTTTAGTTTTACGAAACCAATAACAATGATCACTTTAGGAAAAAAATGTAAAAAAAAGAATTATATATATATATATATATATATATATATATATATATATATATATATATATATATATATATATTATATATGACCACAACAATAATTTTCCTTATTACAATAACAAATTATTTATCATTAATTTTTCATCATTAATGATTTTTTTTAGCTTTATTAACCAATAATAATGATCATTTTACCAAAAAAAAAAAAATATATATATATATATATATATATGACCACAACAATAATTTCCATTTATTACAATACCAAATGATTTATCATTAATTGTTTATCATTAATGATAAATGTTTTAGTTTTACTAAAACAAACAAACAAAAAAAGCATTAATATATGTTTAAATAATTTCTTGGGTGGTCTCAATAATGTCTCTTCCAGCAAAAGAAATTTGGTCCATCTGCGTTCCTGACCATATATTAAAACTTGCCCCCTTTTCCCTTGAAATGCAGGAGAGAGAGAAAAAAAAACGCCCGATTTGATGGACAGTCTGAACAAATGGGGGGATCTACAGAAACTTGGGAGTAGCATTATCCTCTCCTTTCTCGGGGGGCATTAGCATATGTTTACCCATCCTCACTCTATGTATATCAACCATATTAATAGGTGGGAAAGAAAGAAAGGAAAAAAAAAAAAAAAAAAAAGTTTAGAAATGATGCTGACAAGACATGCACTTTTTTTGTGCACCTTTTTGTTCTCTCTCTCTTTCTCATTCTTTCTTTCACATCATCTCCTTCTTCTTTTCCTGTCTCACATATTCGAACTCTCTATGTAAAAGCAAGTGGCATGAAAATGAGCTATAAATCTGTTTCCCAGCGGAATTCCAGTCCGTCTGCTCCGAGCTGACAGCTGAGATTCAGCACTTGTTGTGCAGTCAACAAACAATTTACCTTAGCTTCAGTGGCTCTCAAAGGCTCTCGCTCTCACCCTGTCACTCGGATCAAGAAAAAAAAAAAAAAAAAAAAAAAAAAAAAAAATGTCGTTGTCAGAGCTTTTTTCTCCTTTCACTATGAAGCAGACTCGAAAAGCTGGCTTAGAGATTTTGCAAAACAACACGTTCATTTGAGTCGGAATTAAGCTCCGGAAAAGCCGCACTTCACTTTCCTTTCCTTTCCTTTCCTTTCCTACCTCCCATCTGTCTTCTGGTTCAAAAAAATAAAGAAAGAAAGAAATAAAGAAAGAAAAAAATGTTGTTGCTATTTCTGAACTTTTAAATAAATAAAAAAAATATATATATTATATAAAATTTTCTTTTTTATAAATATTAATATAAAATATTTATTTATGTTAATAATAATAAATATGAAAAAATAAATATAATAAATAAATAGTTATATATCATTTTATTATAATAATTTTTTTTTATGTAATGTTTATATATTTTTTAAATATAATGACTCCATCAGAATCAAAGATTCATCAGAAAAATAATGAGTAAGGGTGCATAAATTTACCATAATTATATTGAAATTAGGGGTACGGTGGTTTAGTGGTTAGCACGTTCGCCTTACACCGCCAGGGTCCGGGTTCGATTCCCGTCTCGGCCATGTGTGTGTGGAGTTTGTGCATGTTCTCCCCGTGCCTCAGGGGTTTTTTCTCCGGGTTCTCCGGTTTCCTCCCCCCCGGGCTAAAAACATACACGGTAGGTTGATTGTCACCTTGGAAAATTGTCCCTAGTGTATGAATGTGAGTGTGTGTGTGTGTGTGTGTGTGTGATGGGTTGGCATTCCATCCAGGGTGTATTCTGCCTTAATGCCCATAGACGCCTGAGATAGACACAGACTCCCCGTGACCCAAGGGAAGAACGGATAAAGCGGTAGAAGATGAATGAATGAATGAACAATAATAAAAAAAAAAAAAACGACATAATACGATACATAGCACGGTTCCCAGCCGGTACGCTGTGAGATCAACACGTGTGCGCCGAGGTCATGACATGATAAAGCCAACAACGTGTTTTTAATGCAACCCTTTTAACGCCACGCTCTTAAATCCTGCGGCGGCGTGACGAATTGACGCGGCTTAAGAGAAGCGTATCAATAATTCACGTAAGTGAATGGATGTGTATTTCTTTCCGTGCATAATA
>JACRUU010000010.1:9649964-9654964 GCA_030449085.1 Kryptopterus vitreolus | reverse complement strand
TTTATTGCGTTACTTTATACTTCATAGATTACAGATTATAAATGAGCCTATTCAAAAAGTAGTGTTTACGGATTACTGTTATTTTTATTATGTCATTCAATTACGTAATGCTGTTACAGGTCATTAGTGATGATGTCATACCTTTGGTGGAGAACTCATCCCCTCGTGGGTTTTGTGCTCCCGGCGAGGTATATTTCATTTTTCCGTTGTCGCTTTCCTTTTGTGTAATCAATTCGGTTTGTTTATCCAGAGCGACTTCCAACTGAGCAATTGAGGGTTAAGGGCCTCGCTCAAGGGCCACACTAGTGGCAGCTTGGTTGATGGAGGGAATTGAACCTGAGATCTTCCGGTCCAGGGGTCAATGCAATGTATTTTTGTTTCTTTATTATACAGTTTGACGGTAGTCAGTGCTAACGATGTTTTATGTTTTATGTTTTATCTGTCTACGACATCAGTCCTCGGTCACATGACTTACCTCCATCCGCTACCTTCTTAAAGGGGTTTTCTCCGGATGCTAACGCACGATACATTAGCGCTAAATTGAAACCTAGCAACGTAAACAACAAACACAAACGTCTTCTACCAGCCTTGGAATATGGATTTATAACACAGTGTTATAACACAGTGTCACAAGGGCATTATCGTACATTACCAGGGGCGCCGTAGACGTAAATATCAGCGCGAGCGGGAAATCCCAAACAGGGCCCCGGGAGCTGTGAAGCGTCGGCTAGCAAAAAAAATAGGTTTTTATTCGTTGTTTACAGACGTGCGGTGACTCAAGGCTTCAGACGACCAACCAGAGGGAAGAGTGATCTTGAGCGAGAGCATATATCAGAGGAAATGTGAAGGGGGCAGGCAGGGAGATAAGACAGAGCTGCGAAATGGCAGAGACAAGTCCTCTGAAAAGGAAGAGCTGTACATACAGAAGTGTAAATAAAGGCGGGTGGCCCTCGGCTTCTCCAGCTGAACAAAGAGATGATGTCACGTCCTCGCAGACACAGACACAGACACACACACACACACACACACACACACACACACACACACACACACACACACTGAAGCCGCATTAGCCGTCTGATGTCTGGGTACAATCATACACTCCAGCACAGACCTTTTACACTGGAAGCTCTCGGACACGGGGGAACGTACAGTTTATATTATAATTTCACTTTAAAACAATATATATATATATATATATATATATATATATATATAATTGCAATGAACCACAATTAATCACAACTCAATTGTGCTTCATTATCTGTTCTATATATATCCTTTTCTAGTATTTTGAATACTCTAATTAATGTGTGTTTACCATTAATGAAACGCTACGCAACAAAGAGCACGAACACTAAACATTCTTTCTACATCATTTAAACTAATTATGTTTTAACTTACATTAATCAACAGGACTGCACCAAACGAGCGTTTTCTACGCTCCCAAGACCGGTATTTCAATTAGCAGATGTTTTATTTATTTTTTAATTAAAGGAAAAATATTAATTTTGCCTCTTTCATATGAATTTATTTGAAAAAAAAAAGGTAATGATTAAGCGTGCTTTAATATAATGAGTCCATTTAATGTTACATTTTATGACACATACATGCATATATATATTCATTCATTCATCTTCGACCGCTTTATCCGATCTTCCCTCGGGTCACGGGGAGTCTGTGTCTATCTCAGGCGTCTATGGGCATTAAGGCAGGATACACCCTGGATGGAATGCCAACCCATCGCAGGACACACACACACACACACACACACACATTCATACACTAGGGACAATTTTCCAAGGTGCCAATCAACCTACCGTGCATGTTTTTGGACCGGGGGAGGAAACCAAAGAACCCGGAGAAAAACCCCCTGAGGCACGGGGAGAACATAGACAAACTCGGCACACACATGGCCAAGACGGGAATCAAACCCGGACCCTGGCGGTGTGAGGCGAACGTGCTAACCACTAAGCCACTGTTCCCCGCCATATATATATATATATATATATATATACACGTGTACTTATATACTACTTATATTTTTCATAGAGAGAGAGAGAGAGATAGAGAAAGAGAAGGAGAGGATAATCTTACATCAAATGATCTTTTGTCTGGCTGACTGTTTATTCGTGAAAAGGACTTGAACTCTTTGACCGCAGTGTATTTGTCATCCACGACTGACCTTTATAACAGATAACCCGGCTCCCATTTCCACTTACGCATGGTCCAAAGTGCGGGACACAATTTTAAAACAAATTACAAAGTGCAAATAAAATGGAAAATATCCTTATTAATAATTAGCGAGCCTACCCACACATGGCCTTGATGTTCATACGATAAAAACTGTTATTCAGTGACCCGTTGCAGGGGCGTATTGGGTGAACTTAAAACACTGCCTATGAAATATGCATAGTAAACAAAAAAGCAGGGACAAACTGTGCACGCTAGTGGAAATGTGGATATTCCTCTATTACGACTGTCAACGGAATGTTCTGATCTCCGGTGCGAGTCAGTATGTGATTAAACAAAAATCCAGGACATGAGAACGTGTTGTACAGTAGAGGGAGGATAAACATCATGGGAACAACAAAGTTGTTTGTTGTTGTAAAAATAATAAGTAATCAAAAGATGGCACATGTGTTTTATTTTTATTTATATTTATTTATGTGTTGTATATTCATTCATTCATTCATTCATTCATTCATTCATTCATTCATCTTCTACTGCTATATCCGATCTTCCCTCGGGTCACGGGGAGTCTGTGTCTATCTCAGGTGTCTATGGGCATTAATGCAGGATATACCCTGGATGGAATGCCAACCCATCGCAGTACACACACACACACACACACACACATTCATACACACACACACACACATTCATACACTAGGGACAATTTTCCAAGGTGTCAATCAACCTACCGTGCATGTTTTTGGTCCAGGGGAGGAAACCAGAGAACCCAGAGAAAAACCCCTGAGGCACGGGGAGAACATGCAAACTCCACACACACATGGCCAAGACGGGAATCGAACCCGGACCCTGGCGGTGTGAGGCTAACCACTAAGCCACCGTGCCCCCTATATATATATATATATATATATATTATATATGTATCTCGTATATATATATATATATATAGGATATATTATAGTTATATTATATTATATATATATATATATATATATTATATAATTCAATGGAAACAGTGTATCTTAAACTCTATTCCCTGTAACACTGCTTTCATCCCGTTGTTCGAGTTTAGACCCGAGGGTGAACCTATGTTGCAGTGAGTTGAGTACGTGTGTAAATCAATAAGTGTGTGTGTGATGATGGTTTGTGATTTGAGTCAGGTTGTTCCTCAAAGTCTTGCTTTAACTTCGCCGTCTATCTGTCCAGACGTTAATGGACAACGAGACGCATAAGAACAGGTAGACAAGATATACAGCCAAAGAATAATGAATGAAGTGAGTATAAAAAAAAAGGTGATATCAGTTCATTCATCCATTCACCTTCTACCACTTTATCCGATCTTCCCTCGGGTCACGGGGAGTCTGTGCCTATCTCAAGCGTCTATGGGCATTAAGGCAGGATACACGATGGATGGAACCCATCGCAGGACACACACACACACACATTCATACACTAGGGACAATTTTCCAAGGTGCATGTTTTTTTGGACCGGGGAAGGAAACCGGAGAACCCGGAGAAAACCCCCCTGAGGCACGGGGAGAACATGCAAACAAAGTAAGGGTTACGGTCCTTGCTCAAGGGCCCACTATTGTCAGCTTGGTTGCGGTGGGGTTTGAACCCAATACCTTAACCACTGGGCCAACCTACCGTGCATGTTTTTGGACCGGGGAAGGAAACCGGAGAACCCGGATAAAAAAAACCCTGAGGCACGGGAAGAACATGCACAAACTCCACACACACACATGGCCGAGACGGGAATCGAACCCGGACCCTGGTGGTGTGAGGCGAATGTGCTAACCACTAAACCGCCGTGCCCCATATAATCAACAAAGGTATGCAAGTTAGAAAATCATGTCTGCAAATCCCCCTGATGAAAAGATGAAAATCCCCCCGAGTTCCTGACTTTAACAATGACCCTCAAACCTCACATCTTTTCCGACAGACCCCCAAATGCCACCCCACCAGCCACACACACACACACACACACACACACACACACACACACACACACACGATCATTAGTGTGTCAGTTAGAAGACGTGTAAGCTTTAAAAGTTCAGGAAGTGAAATTCATGGATGTGTGTAAATGTGTGTGTGTGTGTGTGTGTGTGTGTGTGTGAGTAAATTAGCCATTAGGTCAGCACCGCTCATGCTCGTCTGTGTACATTTCCCATGACTTCACTGTGATAAATGTTAGTAAGATGTGTTAAGTGCACACGGTGTACAAAGCGCTCGCACAAGTCTCGGCATAAACCTGACGTTACAGAAACAAAACCTTTTAATGCACATAAAACACAGAAGAGCCAAAGAACTTTCATAATGCAATAATAAATCTTTATTTGCTATTAACAAACACTTATTTATAAACGAAACATGCATAAAAAAAATCGATTTTGTACATTATAAGTATTGTGTATTTTTAACAATATGCTTTTAATGGTTTGCATTAAAGGGTCTTGCAAAGGGAAAAGAATGTACAAAACACTATTAATTCATAAATGCTTTTATGAATGAATAATATCATACATTTCATTTTATTACATAAAATAAAACTATTTTATTTTACAGTACTAGTTTTATAGTATAAGGAGAATAAAGCAGTTCGAGACTATTATTATTATTATTATTATTATTATTATTATTATTATAATATAATAATAATTATTATTATTATTATTATTATTATTATTATTATTATATAAATTCATTTTATATTATTATTATTATTATTATTATTATTATTATTATTATTATTATTATATTATTATTATTATTATTATTATTATTATTATTATATCATTATTATT